>JAAAKL020000709.1:0-37734 GCA_010016065.2 Carybdea cf. marsupialis auct. non (Linnaeus, 1758)
AGATTAAAATGGATTTAAAGCATAATTTTTAACAATAAAATATCTGAAAATATGTTAAAAATGATAGTTTGTGCCAGAGGCTACATTGTGTCAGCCATAGTGTGTCACAGTGGCGTGAATTGATATGGTGCATCACGTTGGGGTCGGCTTGCGAAAAAACGAACCATTGGATTTAAAGCATTTTTTTATCATGAAAATATCTAAATATGCCTTAGGAATGATGAAGAGCGCCAAAAGGTAACTGGGGCCTGACATAGAGTGGCACAGGTCCGGAATTACCAAAAATAATACGAACAAAAATAAAAATAATATGGATTTAAATAACAGGTCTTGTGGGAAGAACCAGTATGTAACAAAAACAGCGGTGAAAATAAGGAAATGGCTCTCTTGTGAAGGGGTTCAAGCTACCTTTTCATATCAACACTTGTATACCAAAATAACACACTTACCTCCAGCAGCCCTAGATTTTTTGTTAAAAAAATAAATAAAAGCAAATAGATCAGTAAGACTATAAGCAAATTTATGTATATCATATCTACACTTGAGAATAAGATCTACACGTTACGACAAAAATATGCATTAAAACTGTAAACAAACCGAATTCTTTTTCAGTGCAAAGTCCATTACTAAATTACACCAATGCTTTGAAGCTTGTGTAAAGATGATTCTTGGTGGTAAACCTGTCTGTCCCTTCAATGAACTGCCAATAAACTTAAGTCTCATGCTCAGCCTCTCAGGTGCAACACGATTACATTTCGTGATAATTGCCGTACCTTTAAAATGATATACATTAGCATAGCATGCACTCTTCAGTACCAGTAGACCTACGCTATAGCCTGGGCCCAAGGTCAAATAGACTCAATGCCTCAGCTTATAGCGATAGTTTTATAAATTTTGCCCTATTAGAACATTTCACTTGCCATCAGATTCATCTGCATACAAATCTAAAAACTTTACTTCTATATTCTCATGAATATATAGATTGATGTTATCACAAAAACGACTTGACAGTAGCGGGAATCCCTCAGCAGATTCAACACAATGAAACAGGGGGTAAATCTGCTAATTCATCTACGTTATGGAAATCTTCGGCTTCAATAACGATATTTTGATAAGAATAATATTTTACTAGGTTTCCTCAGTACAACTACTGGTAGATAAACTGAGGTTGTGTAGTGTAATCCAGTCATTTTTCAGAATATACAGTGCTCGTTCATATTATGAAAATCGAGCCAAGACAACCATGACTAGCAATCAACAACTAAAGGGCCGTACTCATAAGAATGACAGCAAGAACAAGACGTGGCGACGTGCTAGTAATAACTTAAAAGGAAAATAACACAAATTATCCTTCGTCTGGCTTTTGCTTACGACGGAATGTTGCAATCGTCCACGACACGAATTTCATAACTGAGATATGTATGTACCGGTATGAATTGAAAGAATCATGCATAACAAAGCGTGACAGAATTGAGTGGATGTGGAAAGTTATACAAAATAACAGTTTACAAAGGTATACATACGGTTTTGCTGTCCCTGAAATGCGGTGTACATGATAGCGATGTACGAGTAAGACCTGTGAAATTGCGAGAACAGAAGTATACTTCCTCTACCTACATGTTGTTGTCATTTCTGAGAAGCTGCCATTATGATATACTTCAGTTTATCGGGAGCTGGGAGCTAAGGGCGTCATTACGTAATCACAGTCTATCACAGAGTAAGCACTTTAGTGTGGGAGCAACATACTGTAGTCTTAAAACAATAGTCTACAACCCTTTTTTCTCGAAGGAAACCCTATGCAGGGTGAAATCGTAACACACAGCACGCGTATGTATAACACTGTATATTATGAATAAAACTAACAAAAAATGCCCATATTACTTTTCTTCTAAGTTTCATTTTGTTCGCACTTTATTTTCGATGATTTCGAAGTGAGGGAGAGGGGTACGAAACTGCTGTAATAACTTGGGAATCATACGGTCGTATGATATTTCATCACCAGTCCGGTCCTACAGTATCGAATGGTAAAGACTGATGAACTGATGATGATTGTTAACTCATTATTTCTCCTTAATATCTGGCGCAAGTTGTCTTAAATGTTAGATTTTACTTTGTATGTTCAATGCGAAAAGCTGGACGTGTTGAAACTTCAGACAAGAACAAGTTACAAATTTTACTGTGGCGGGGCCCCTTCATTGAAGGAGGCTTCGTGTACTGGTGCTGACTGGCTTGCTATTATATGTTAGTTTATTTTAATTCTAGCCATGTGCCATGGTCCCGTTTGATCCAGATGAAGGACGATGCTTTCTGAGCTGCTTCCTGCAGCTCACTAATCATCTTATTGAGTTCCCTTGGCATAAATCCAAATTTCCTCTTAACGAGGCTGGCAACTTGTGTATCCACAAAACCTCGAAACCCAACTGCTACATGGTAATACTCGGTATCCCACCCTTTGTCCTTGCATTTGCTCAACCAGTTCTTCATATCTCTGTTCCTGCGTGTTACTAGCAGCTTTCAGATTTCCTTCCCAAGGTACTGTTAGCTCAAGGAGGCTGGCATGCTTCTTTTCTGTATTCCATAATACTAAGTCTGGACGTTGAGTTGTCATTACTACTAGATATAAGAAATAAGAAGTAAGAAATATTGATTTTGACATGGCCTCTTATGTGAGCATGTCTCCCCTATGTTATTCGGGTCTCGATTCGGGTTGACTTCTTGTTTTGCAGGGGTATGCCTGCCGTGATAGTCTCGAGTTTTTCCGTATTTGGTTGTAACGCTGATCGAATATAATCATGATAAAAGCATAGCGAAGGGAAAGGAAAAAACTATCGATACAAGTATGAATGGTAAGTTCATTATTGATGACCTGACTTCCTTCATACATTTCCTTTTTCTATTTTCATAAATATCTACTAAAAAGACTAGCGAAAACAAGCGGAATGGAATGACTTTTTTTTAGTGGATATGCAATTATAAAAGTCATACGTTATGTTCCCCTCATTAGGCAAGGACCAACGAAAACCAAAGGAACGAATCAAACATTTATAATATGTTTCGCTCCGTCCGACCAGGATTAGAGTGCAATTTTGGTTTGTAGAACTTCGGATTGAACCGTAATTCACGAGAACGACTAGGATGATCAAACTTCTAATTCAATTTTAGTTTTTTGCCTCAACGAGAGCATGTTGATTTGTCATAGTTTTTTTTACTAAGCGTTAACTTAGAAGTATTTCTACACATGCAAAATAGATTTGATAATTGAGTATTGTCTTGGTCCCTCTTCAAAATACATCAATTCAAATATCAACAGAATGACAGCAGATATTACTATTCTTTCAGAATAAACACAATTGTGTTTGACTGGTATGAAAATGGCTTAAAACAAGCAGACCATCGCATCAGCAAAATGTAGAGATAACACACCGTTGTAAATTGTCCTATCTTTACCAGCAAACACAACAAGGATATGCTTCGGTACGACTTAGAATCGTAGACTTAACTGCTTTGATTAGCCCTTGTATGCCTCTATTAGCTTTCCATGGTATGAGTTATTTTTGCCATTTATGTGATTTTGAACTGCAACTTGTTGTCTATTGGTGGCATCCGTCACGATGCTTCACTAACAGGCTACCTGCAGGTTCCAAAAGAGTAGTGATACAATACCTCAAAACTTTTTATCCGGGCTCTTAATGATGTTCTGTCGATAATTTTTAGATTACACGTAGAAACAATACTTTTAAAAGTGTAGAAACAATATTTAAAAACGCACCTTTTCTTTCTATTTGTCCTATTTATTCATTTATTTATTTTGTCTCTATGAAAAGTTGTTCTTAATATTTAATTTACCCCCTTTGATACATCTTTGTACTCACATTCTGGGAACGAAAACCGGCTCATAGAGCTGCCAGTATAAAATAAATTTTAAGGAAGTGTTGCTTCTCCATCGGTGTCAAAATTTAATTTCAGAGAAAGATCCCACCTTTAGTGTTGTGAGGACATGTCATCGAATAAAATCTAAACTAAAGTGATGGCACCTTATGACACAATTAACCGTGTGCGCGACAACACAAACAGGAAGAAATGTAATAGTTGTAATCTGATAAAAAAATCAAAGATCACTTTTTATTGTAAGTGGACCCAAAGAAGCCGTAGCAGACCCCCCTGCCAACCCCTTAAAATAATTTGCGGATCACACGCTGCGGAACACCGATGTATAACATAGTTCTAATAGCACAATCACAGAAATCATCGCTAGGTTCGCTCAGGCAACTTTGATCAGTTGGAAATGCAAAAAGGTGAGCAGCTATAAAAAGTGCCGTCTTACAACTTAGAAGATGGGGGAGAGGTTCGTGTTGTGACCCACTATTGTTTGTCATACTTTTGACCACACCCACTGCTCTGTTGTCGCTCAAAGCTATATGTTATATACCTTTTAGCAACATAAAGGTAGAATATTTACAAGGATTCACTAGCCATTGGATCGTTTAGCAATAGAATCGATAAGAAAGGAATCCGATTGATTGGGTTCTTATACCTTGGAGAGGGGAATATGCGCAGTGAGGTCTGCTTGGTTTTCAATAAGGGTGCTGTACCTTCCTGAGCCCTGCCACGGTATGTGTTAAGAAGGGTGTGGGTCTGGTTTGATATCAGTAGGTGGCATTAGCAGCGGGTTTACGAGAAGAGGATTTCACGAGTAAAGGGTCAGTTTGGGCCTCTCTAGTTTCCACATTTGTCATTGTTAGTTATAGGTCCATTAATTCGTTCAGCAAAAAACTGTTCAGCAGTTATGATGGTTATGAACGTGCATCAAGCAGAAACCGTTCTAAAGAATAACCAAATTTGTGCACAGTCTCATGAAAGACGTTTGGATTCTTCTGCTTAATGGAAGAAATGAGAGGCTACGAAATGAGCAGGGCATGACATCATGACCTTTTTCGTAGCTGTTACTAGCTACCACATAACCAAAACTTTAAGGTCTGAAAATTTGTGAATCTTGATTCTGGAAATATGGTAATAACTGTATTTCCTTTAAATTTTATCCTTTATGGATTGCCTTTATATGACTTTTCACTGGGTGGTGACATCTGATATATACTGAGTCAGTCTGTAAAAGTTTCTTCTATCACCAATGTGTTCAGTACTATCTTATAGATGCAGAATTTGCGTTCTAGCCCATACGTGCTTGCCCTTATGCATTTTCTCCATCAAAATTTTGCACATTACTGATCGTGTCTTCAACCAAATAGGTTGTAGATTGGCTAATTCCTGTCCTTTTCACCATATAATTTGAACATTTACCGGTCATTACTAGTCATTTTTTCTATTTTTATAATGACGAGAAATACCAAAAGGAGTCTGAAAACATCGCTTTACTTCGTTGGGATTCAAACAAAGGTCTTCTGTTGATAAGTATTTCATCCTTGTAGACCAATATAATAGTCATTGACAATTCATGACACCCTTACAGACTCTCTCCAGATCTCTTACAGACGAAACGAAAGAATGTCTTCCCGTATTTATGTAGCATGCTTACATTGATACTATATATTTACATCTCATCCACGTGTACCAAATCTAATTTTCCACTTGACATGAAGGAATGCTTGACCTGTCTGCAATGAGAACTACGCGCAGGTGACCTATCACAGCCATTACAAAGAACCTTTCTCGAGAGAAAATCCGGCTGTTTAAATTTCCCATGTGATTGTGAAAATATTGGAAATTGTCTCTTTCGCCCAATTGCCAATATTTGCCTTTCTTTATGGTAAGGATTCCGTTCGTGCAATAAGGCTTCCAACTTCAAGGTATAAGTCACGTAAGCTGTCTGGTAAGAAAATCAGGAACAAATTGCTATCACTAAATATTGGGATGGGGGCATGGGGCAATTATTGGGGGTGTTATAGAACTTTGAGCTGAACTTAAAAGTTTGTTTCATATTGTTCATTGACTGTTCTTAAGATGTTTCATCGTTAACAAAATAGGCGATAATGGGTCAATGTCCCTGTATCAGACTATCAAATCTCATTGTTCTAAATCAAACTCCTTTCTATATTTGTCACTGACACTTAAAGATGGCATCAATTGCAAATTATTTTCTACAACCTAAGAACGAAGTAAATCATGTACAAGTATATTAAACGCCCTGATACCATTCGATTTAATTCTAAAGTAGGAGTAACAATAGCAGATTTTCCGTTTAAATGACTTCATTAAAACGTACCAGGCTTATACTGCCAAATAAAAAATATTTTGACTGATATTTTGCATAATGGAAAACGGTTGCTTGTCTTCCTTTTGAATAACTAACTTTTCATCATATGACATTGCTTTCAAAGAGCAGCAACCAATTTCTGAGAAAAAATTATTTACATCAACCTTTAATTTACTTCGTAAATAATCGATCCTTTATGGTTAAGCTTATGTTTCAAAGCCATTTGCTGAATAAATAGGAGTAAGGCAGTCATCCACTGTGAGAATTTCATATCATCATTGCCAGTCTTACCCACATTAAATTGTTCTCTTATGCTATAATCTTTTTTATTCCTTGTATTTAAATAAGGATGCTTGCAAACCGCACCAAGTATCAAATTAACACCGATGTGTAATTATCTGGCTGGGCAATGGGCTACGCTCGAAATCGAGTATGCCACCAAAAAATAGAAAAACAAATTATCACAATAACGTCTGCTGTTCTTAACGATATTTTACTGATGGATTCAAAGCTCTACATAAACGTGGAAGAGACCAAACAAGTTATAGAGTTAAAAGAACAGCAATCTTGTGGCCTAATAACACGTTTTCATCACCCTTCCTCTTAGTGCATTGCTCTCGGGGTGCGTTAATCATTCCATTATACCTTATTGGCTCCACAGCGTTAACGAAAAAGAACACTTTGCAAGTACTTACTGTAGCGTCCAAACAGGCATCTTAGCCTGAATAGAGTGATGCATTAAGTGTTGCAGTAGTTAGCCTGCATTGGGGACAGAAACGGGTTCTAATAGAATACCAGCTACAGCCTTGCTCCATGCCCATGCGCTGAATTGTGGTCTTAGGAATGAGGCTCCTAGTGCCCTCAACATGGGTGTAACACGAATTCTAACAAAATTTTACTGAAGTACTAATCCTGCCAGGAAGTGTATACCCTTGCCTCTAGCATTTATACAGAGAGAACTCGTAGTAAATCAGGAAAAAACGTACAAGACTATAACTTAAATTACATTGATAAAAGTAAATAAGGGAGGGCAAAACGTATTTAAATTTGAATACCATTGGCCACTGGAAACAGGCGAGGGGGGATTTGAAGCTCTATGCAATCTGACCGATGTATTGCAATAGAATGTGAAATTTAAGATAAACGCGGTAATACGCTTTTCCTTGTTGCCATTGCTTAATTGTATCATCGTATTTATACACATATCGGCTTATTCCTTTTTAAGGGTCACCACAGCAAATCATTTTTTTCACTTTTCTCTGTCATTGACGTCCTCCATCTCCATACCAATAGCCACGATATCCTCCTTTACAGTACCTAAATCTTCTCTTCGGCATTCTTCTCCTTCTCCTCCCTGGCGGGGGGGGGGGGGGTCATTCTTAATACTCTCTTCCTTATATGTTTTTCTCTCTTCTCCGTACGTGCCCGAACCATCGCAGCCTTCTTCTCTTAATTTCCCTACAATCGCTCTAACATGTGTTGAACCTCCAACGTATTAGTTTTTAATCTTATCCATTCGGGTGACTTCCAGGGAAAACCTTAACATCGTCAATTCAGCCACTTCCAATTCTTATTCCTGCTTTTTTGGTCAATCCAATCGTCTCCAATCTATCATACAATATTGCTGGTCTTACCGCTGTCTTATCTTACTAATATACTTATATGCACTTATAATTTGATATGGTATCATATCACAGCACATCCTATCATGTATATCACATTATACAACGTAATGCAATATAATATAATCACTATATGTGTATGAAATATTTTGAAGTGAATATATAGAAAATCCATTGCATAAGGCAACATCAAATGAGCATTGGAATATACAGTTGTATACAGTTGGATGATTCCATATTTACATGAAGGTATTAGCCTACATTATGGCCAACAAAATCTATTGTAAATCTAGGGATCAGAGTGAATTTTACAATACCGGGAACCTAGAAAAATAATGGATATTCAGTCTGAAGTAGATGAAATGTTGTCTCCTTTTTTTGGGATGATAACATCAAGCGTCTGTAAATGACAAATCTCTTCAGTGAGAGAGCAGTACGGAAAGACGCTTACTGTTTTTCAGCAGTACGATTATGGTCATAGTATGGTATGTCCAAACCTTTTGGATAAGACCTCAAAGTGACACACGGCTGACTTATAAGTGTCTTTCAATCAAATAACCCCGGGCGGTGTATCAATAGTACCGTTATGACTTCTGCAGTGCGAGTAAAGATTTGGGTAATGGAATTCTGCTCTGTAGAATGATGTTGCAAGTGAGCAATGACATGTAAGTAAACAGACCGCTTGGTTTCCTTTGAGAGCTGCCCACGTGCTATCCATGGCACTCAGAATGCACCTGGGCTATTATATATCTAATTAAGTTATGTATCTAGTCTGGACTTGTATTCACAAATTACCACTACTCTTTAGCTACTACAATTTGCACGTTCCACCAAACCTTTTGAATACTAAATTCTTTCTAATAAACGTAGAGAGCCTGAACGGGGGGTCGCTGAATCAATTTATAACATATTCAATGTCACCCTTCTGAAGCACTTTCTTCTGTAGCTGCTCAAAGTTTTCACAGCTAAGGGCTCACAGAGCTAAGAGTCCTTTTGAAAGTATAGTTTAGGAAAACTTGGGGTAGCTTTCCTTTCAAAAGTAAATTTACAAAGATCTTGTTCATTCTGCTCTTTTCTTAAGTGACTTTATGATTGGACTTTGCAGACCCCCCTGCTGTATATTTTTAAAAGGCTCTTGAGGTTGTAAAAGATCAGAATCTAAACCAAGTTACCGAAGCCTCAGAAATGAGTTGTTCAAATATCATCTCTACTTGAAGAGGAAACGCCATATATGACGCACACAGAAAACAATAGGTTACCATCAAAGACATGACTATTGGGCATAGTAACAACAAATGCCGATTTCCAAAGACTTGACCAATTTCTTGAATCGGCTACGTTAGAAAAGCATTCTCACAAGAGACACAGCCTTAATAACTGCGATTTTTCTTTACTGCATTCACAGAATGTGACATCTTTATATTATGATACCTCTGAGAAGAAAAGCTGAACAGAAGTATTGTTTTGAAATCTTTTCAATGGCGATCAATCATCGAAATTGAATGAGTTAATCAAACCACGCCATGTGAAAGGACGCGAGTCTGAATTAGTGAGTAATCTTCAGCTACTAGGGATATCTGCTTGAAGGCATCTGTAGGAACGATTCCGGCTTGTGCCTGACTTACATTACCAAGAGACGAGTGACGTAGCGAAGCAATGTGCGGTAAGTGGACTATCTATCATTTGTACGTCTTCCTTGCTGCAGAAACAAAATGCTCAAGTAGAGATGCATTAAAAGTCAGTATGTAGTAGGTTATTGAGGCTCACTTGATAGCAACTGGTTTAATTATTATCAGTGACAGGTAGTTATCAGGTATTGTTAGTCAATGAAGCTGTAGAACTACTTCTAAGTTTTGTATTCTGATACCCATCATAGTTAGTAGCATTAATCTACTGCCAATGCCAGGCGAGACAGGAATCTGTTCACATGCAAGGTTTCGAATCGTAGGCCTATTACAAGGAGGTGAATAGCTAAACGTTCTAACTATAGGAAACTTTCTAACTCGAGAATTATATATTTATCTCAACATGATTGTAATTCAGAAACAATTCACTCTTTACTTCCCTGAACCAGGATCTGCTAATTTAATCAAGTCCGTAGCTATTACACATTTATTTAAGTGTAAGTATGCGTGATCCCAAAAATGATGCTTACCTAGGATGGTTTTATGATTGGATACCTCTTGCAACACCAGCAACATCTTCAGTAGAGTAAGTGAAAAGATTTAAAGGCTAATGGGAACCGAGTGTATTAAATACAGAGGAAAATATGAAATTTTGTGTATTTAGGATCTTAACATTTCCTATAGGTGTTTTGTTAGGACGCAATGTAACACTTTAGTTAAAGATGTTCGCATGTGCAACACAGCAAAAATTTGTTCACAGCAAAAACTCTTTGAAGGAATCCAAAATTTTTATCTTTCCTGGGAAGCCTATGTGGTAGATATCACAAATAATGCTTCTTTTAATATCCAAGACGTCGATAAAAGTGTTGATCCACAATCTTTGATTTACGTACTTTTTTTTAAAATTCGTTTAACGTCTTTTATTCCCAGTCATGGGGTTTGACGGTGCCCAGATTCATGGGACTTGTTATTAGAGCATAGAGCACTTTAAGACCGGATGCCCTTCCTGACGTCACCAATGGTCCTTCCGGGAATTGAACCCTGACCCTCTAGAACATCTAGATCTAATGGCCTGGAAATTATCCACTAGACCACGGCGGCTCTTACATTACCGAAAAGACGTTTTCACAAGGTTATTTTTTCTCTCCCTTACTTTACCTTGCAACAAATACAGATATAAAAATCTAACCATATTTACAAGTTAGTTATCATCCCCACTCTTAATGGATTTCTGTATGAATGACACTTAATTGTATCTTTTTCATATATAACATACATGTTTGAGTACCAAATACTATCGTCAGCTGTTTGGCTCAAAAAACATATAAATTCGCTAGTAAACTTTTAATCGACCTTGTCGTATTTGCTGACATGCTGAATGATAAATGTTCTTAAGTATTAATAAAATTAGGCTTCCTTCTGATAAAACTTACCGATCGAAATCACACCTCAAGAATATTAAAGAAAGGGCATTAAAGAAAATTGATAACAGCACCAGTGAAAACTATGACTGCATATCGGGACCCTATTTCAGTATAGATGCAATTTCACAAAGCAATAACTCTCATGTTGTGCTAAAGTGTTGAGCCCTCTAACTCTAAAAATATGTGGCAGCGGTTGGCTATAATCTGTTATACGCTTTGAACCATTTCAAATATTGACAGCCAGTAGCAGCGCCAAGGGGGGCCACTTTCCCCACTTGTTTCAAGGGTTTAATTTTTAATTCGTCCATTTGGGATTTTGATTTGGAAGAAATGAATGGCAAGTTCTTTTGGATACCACTTACCTTATTCTCCAGCAATTAAATAGTTGTCAACTATGTTGACTACACCCATGACCACGCCCTATTGGATGTAAATAAATTAAAATCCCCCTCCTTTCGCTAGGTTGGCGCTGCCACTGAACATACGTGTTGTAAAAATACAAACAAAGTCAGTGTAATGTGCTAAACAATCTGACTTTTTCGCCTACTATATGTACCTCAACGTCATTATAGTGACAGACAATATATGTGGCCTATAATTGTGTATCAACGGACACAATAGATCTGCTTTTCTACATCCTTCCAGCAATAATTTCCTCTGGTTTCTCATCAACGATTTAATCATTACCGGCAGACATAAGTACAGGCTTCAAATGACTACGTATTCTGAGACTGCATACAGACTCAGGAGTCGTCACCCAACCTCTGGGATGTATTGTCGAAAATAAACAGAAGTACGTCTTAGTTACTATAAGACAGCGCTGTGACGGCTGTGACGGAATATCATTTAAGGAGTTTTATGTTTCTCTTGATAGGATACTTTAAAGTTAGGGAAATTGTCGAATTTTTATCGACATATTGGCCAGCAGACGACTGCATGTTTTCTTAACTCTTTTGGGAATGGGAGATGAAGACCATATGCGTCTCAAATTAGAAAGAAATGAAATGTAACCGATATAGATGGGTAAACAGGGATTTGTCTTGATATAAAAGAATACGACTCTTAAAGTATCTTTCAGTAATGGATCTTAAGTTTAAGAGGGATAAATCATTTAACTCTTTCCCTCTAGATAGCCTTCAGATAGTATTTTCATGCACACAAATATATATACCGAAACCAAAGGTAACTACGGTAATTTACTTTTCCCTCCAACATCGTCTTCTTAGTATCAGACTCTACCTTGTTGTATCGAACCCTCTAGCAGCAGTGTCAATAGTAGTAGTTGGTGTACAAGACCATATTGTGTTTTTCTATATGAACCATTATGTATCTCATAATTGCGAACTATCCTTATCAGAGTTATATTTCACAATGTTTTGTAGAATCCTGATTTTGAATGCTGAGATCTCTAGAAACTTTATAACTTCAAACTAAAAGTCAGAGATATGTTCTAGAGGCAAATGAAAATGCCGGGGAAGCAAAAAGCTGGTTTATTATTGTTTTTTTAACCAGGCGATGAGTTAAGGCTGTCTCTTTGCTTAATATTCGTGTTCTTTTAATCTTCTGGGACATAAGGAACAACCTTTTCCGTAAACCAGTCTTGCTTGAAACAGAATCTCTCTGTTCGTCAACTTCAAGCAATCACCGTGCCGAGAATTCTATTGGGTGCCCTTTATTAGTAGCCAATTTAGTATTTAGTTGTATACTTGGAATATACATAAAAAATGATGAAAAATGAAAGGTCTCTAAAGAAGTGATATTGTCAATATTTTGTAAAATAACTAAAATTCCGACAAGAGAAAGGTGACAACACGTACATTACAAACAGAAATACAAAATATTAAGGTCCAATGTGTCACAGGCACTGATCTCTAATAATGACTGGATCCAGCTTCCCATTGTTTCCAACAGCTAAAAGGCGTGGTCACGAATACTAGTCCCTAAAAGTTAGAATAGTTACGGAAGATCCACAGTGTTACTTGATCGCGACTAAAATGACGTTCAACGACTGACCTCACTATGAGACGGAAAATGCTCGATCCGGTGTTTTTTAGAGATCAGTGGTCACAGCCTTCATAGAGGCAAAATGGTATTATTTAAGTTTACAATGATTATTAATATCATAATCAGTTACAATGTTTTGAGGTACACATGAATTTCATGGCAAGTTTCATACCCTAATATCCGTTTTCTTCGGTGCCTCGAAATATTGGCAAAAGAAACGTTAAACAGTGTCAATGACATGCGTAGACCAAGGGAAAATATCCATTCAAGATCTTCATCATTGGAAGATTATGAGCACCGCCTCATGGTTTTATTAAAATTAAAATTTCATATCATTGAGCAAAAATGGGTCAGAGGGGAGCCATCAAGTTCCATTATGCTACACAGGAACCTGAGCCCAAATTTGTGGTACATCAGTCACACAACTGGGTATTCGTAAATGGGTGAAGGCACAATGAAGAATGGACTTTCCTTTTTGTGCAAAGAGTGAAAAATGGACTTTATTATCGGCCTGAGAGGACACCGATTGTAAATACTCAAGCATTTAATTAGGTGATGAAGGACTAGAAGAACTCTAGGAGAATTACGCTATTGTGGAGATGAGTTTTCCCTCTTTAGCCATGGCTAATTTTCATGTTAGAAGGTAACTGAGTTCTTAAACAGTAATGTTGAACATTTCAATGTTAAGTAAAAGAAAAGAATTGATAGATTACAACTGTTTTAAACATCCTTTAAAACTTGCAATTGTACATAATAAAGCGTTAATTATCAAAATACTTGATACATTTTTAAGGGGCACTACTAGGATATTTAAAAATCTTTTCAAATGTTTTGACAGATTTGATATACGTTGACGCCCGGTTTGGGAACTAGTAAGCTACCCATCACATTTCAAACGTATTTTCAGTGTATTTTTTCCAACTATAATGGTTTCCAAATGGAACATTTTATTTTTCTTTTGATGAAAATAATGAAATTTCATTTATAGTGTAAGGTTGTGGCTGAAATATTCCTTCAACGAATAGAAAACGGATTGTTTAGTGCTAGAGTTATGTAGGGTTAAGGTTAACCATAATACTCCTGCCCGGTGTTATTGCAAAAGAAGTTTTGGTGAAGACAATATTTCATGAGAGATTCTGCGATTTAGCAGGTTTCAGATGAGAATGATTTTAGATCTTTATCTCTTGGATATAAATTTAAAATTATGGAGGGGCAAATTTTTCAGAGGTAGTGGGATGAACATTTGTATGCCAATACTTTGACCTACACTTATATAAATTCTAAAATGACCCCACTACCAAGAAAAAGAACATTCTACGAACTTGAAGTAATAATAAAAAAGTCGTATTGAAACCATTTGTTAATCTACGCTTTTTCCTAAACAAATTTACATTTGAAACTAAGAGACCAACAAAACAGTACCATGTTAATGTTATCATTTGCTGTCGTAGGCTATCATTTCAAATCCGATACATAAGCGAAAGGACTGCTTGAGCGATTACCTGTTAAGGTCAAATGGCCAAGACATCAGTGAACTAAACACAACAGAAGTTGAAAACATAAATTTTTATGTATCACAGTTATCAAGTTGTGTTTAATGGGAAATGATAAGTTTGAAAATGATATGTTGCAATCGAACCAACGATTGTAATCCTTAGATGTGATAAAGATAAGGGGCCCTTTTCAAAACCCAACGGTATGAAATGTCCTCGCTAATATTGTCTACATCACCCTCAGTCGATTGATACTCCAGACAGATCTTTCAGAGGAAGAAATTACTCTACTTACAAATTAAATGTAGCTGAGCCTCAATATTCTCTAATAATGTAGCAATTTGAACATATATATTTTTAGATTACCTTTTGTAATAGTTCATCAATATCAATCTTTGCTAAGAGTAGGCATAAAACTGATAATGACGGTACTTAGGGGTGATAAATACACTGGCTCTTTTCGAATCTCTTTGAAGAATCAATGCTCGGATTTCAAATTGAGAATGTGTTTGTCATTGACTGATGACGTTAGTAAATGTCTACACAGTAATAAGACATATGATAGTCATAAAAAGAAGAGATATCAGCCTGAAATAATGGAAAATAAGTAGCCATAAAATAATAATTATCTATCGGTATTGGGGAAACCTTTATTCTTATTTTACATTTGGGATAATCTTATTCTTGATGCTCTTGTAAACTAGATTCATGCAATAATAGAAAATTGGAGTACCGAAGTATTGATGGAAGAGGTAATTATTGCCTCCCCGTATTTGGTAATATGTCGAGGCTAAAGTTAACCAAAAACGGCACAAAGCTAGTCGAAAAGCTTGGATTGTTTTACTAAATCTTGTTTTAAACTGTATTTAAGACCTGACCTAGTGAGGGGATCAAGGGTACACATCAACAAATGTTCAATTTGCTTTGCCCCATTTTATAATATCTGGCGCCACCAACATTTACTGTCACGGCTCCACCAGCCCCGCTTGTTAGTTAATAACATACTTTACAATTACGGGGTTGTGCAACTTCTCCATACATCCACCAGCTGCTACCCGACTACCCGTTTTGATCATGAAATTGCAAAGGTTCTCTCAGTAGTCCATTTCCAAAATTTCCTGATCTTTTTTATCGCAAGCATAACCAATGTGAATCTAGCAGTCGGAGGTCACTTCGTCAACGGTGAGTTCTATACATTTCAGACAGTTGTATCTACGGACGAATTTGCATTGAGCACAGGTACATAGACATGGTCTTCTTGCTTTTCAAGATGACCACATTAGATATCTTCCGTCGTTTAAACTGTGAATATTTTATTCTTAAGTTTATATTATTGAAAGTCACCGCACTGTTGTAGTAAAAAGATATTTAATTGCCGTTAGTATACTCTTTGATATATTTTAGTTTCCTAAATTATGATAAATAGATTTTCAAATAGAGGTAATTATATAATAATATAAGGCAAAGAAAAGAGATGATAAGACTATCGGAAATTACGATGGGAGAGTATTTTCAGATTACCCCCTCATACTTTGATATAACCATTTATGTATCAATCGGTAAGTAGACACGGATGAACGATGATAATGATGTACCAGTACTACTACTGATATTAAGACAAGATTTCCATAGTGTTTAATACGGCGC
The DNA here is from genome assembly GCA_010016065.2 of Carybdea cf. marsupialis auct. non (Linnaeus, 1758). Taxonomy (NCBI): domain Eukaryota; kingdom Metazoa; phylum Cnidaria; class Cubozoa; order Carybdeida; family Carybdeidae; genus Carybdea; species Carybdea cf. marsupialis auct. non (Linnaeus, 1758). The sequence continues at coordinate 16,027 of JAAAKL020000709.1, forward strand.
AGTGAAGTACAAGGCAATAAAGGAAATAAGCGGTAATAGTATCAACAAAAGAATAAAATTTGTCTCAGTTTAACCCCTTTCCTTACGTTTGGAATCATATGAAAGCATGTCTTTTCACCGTTATAAGCAAACGAAAACGCTGCTCTGAATAGTGCCTATTTACCTACAAATGAGTTACTCAATCTCAAATTCAAAGTTCTTCTGTCAAAATAAATAAATTGCTTTGCATAGGACTTAGAAAAAAACAAATAAAATATTTTGAAAGCTAGAGCCTGCTTCAGTTCAAACAAGATAAGGCAATGCAAAATATTTTACTTACGCCAATTTGGAATAGAGCAATTATATTCGAGTTCTTTTTCGAACATTATATTTCTTATTGCTCTCATGTTTACGATAATTATTCCAATATATATGTTGATCATCCATTTAGAGCTGAAGTAACTATTATGTGCGCTTATCTGAGAGGGTGTGCTTACTTCTGATGATGCTTTTGAATTAGATAAACCAGGTATAAGTCTTTGCGGTAAATCATACAAAATATTTATGTGTGCGTATCGACATGAAGCGGTCCTCGTTATTGTCTTTCTTCGCAACATTCATTTGGGGAAGAATCCTCCTCTTCACTTTTAATATTCTTAAGAGTAATATTCAAAATTTACCAATGTTCCTATAAGAACTTAATGTGTGAACGAAAAAATGCTAAAAGCACTATAGTTAGAAATAACGGAAACCTCGACCGTCCTCCCCTACGTTCTCCCTTACCCCTACAGATACACTTGCACTGCCTCTGCCTGTAAAGGCGTGTTGAAACGTGTATAAAACTGTAAAAGGGAGAGTTTCATAGCAGTTAGATTTAAAGAATCAGAAATTCAGATCAAAAGAACGCCGCAAAAATGCACGGATTATTGAAGAGCGTGCCTGGAACTAAGGATAAAACATGCGGCAACAGATGTAGTGCGAGTAGCCATGGCAAGGCAGGAATCCAATCGAGAATTTACCAATAATGAATAGATGACTATATTACCTAGTTATTTTAAGTCATTGAGAGGCCAGTGATGACTAAGGTGACATCTAAGCACGTTTACCTGTGGCAATAATTAAATTAGAGATCAGAAATATGATAGGAAAGACTTTGAACGTTGAACAAAGCTCCTTGCCTCGTACATAATTTAACTAAATTTAGATCTTTGTTAAGAAGGAGTTTGCATTATTTTTCTATACCAGTCAGTCTACTGTAGGCAGTAGTGAATTGCTAGCTCTGTTTCTACAAGGAAGTTTGTATTTGTTTTTAAAGTGTTTCATACCACTACCGGCAGATATAAGTCGGTCACAGTGCGTGTTAAAGTGAGGTTGGGTGTGGCCAAGGCTGGAGAAGCTCTTTTCCTTAGTATTAGACGGTGAGTAGCTTTTTGTGGTATAACCTTTAATACTTCCTAACCTTAGTCAGCCTACTTTACAGAATAGTTGAGATGCAAATGGGAATTCTTATAAGTTATTGAAGTTAGTCACGACTACTAGTAGATATCCAGGAAGTATAATGGAGGTATAAGTAATATTGAATTAGATACAGTGTACCATCCTATGATCCATAAAATTATTTCTTTGAAATCTATAAATAATGAAGTTCTGAAAGTGTGAGATTTTGCCGAGGGCATTATATCAGTGAGGTAAACTTTGGTAAGATGAAGTTGATTAAAGCACGACCATTATAAAAGTAAAGCGTCACCTTTTTATTTATTATACGACCAATGTTCCGCCCTTTTTGAAATCTTTCTTCCTTCAAAGCAACGTATTATTCTCAGCAGTTCTTACGACTTAGGAGGCTTTTTAAACTACTAAGGGTGCAATCGTTATTTCATTCTCGTATTTAGGATAACTTATCAAAGCCTTCTTTTTATGAGAGAGACACGACAAGTTTCAATCTTTTACAAGGGATCCATTACCGAAGAAAGGATGCTAAATTTTTACAGAATAAATCAACAGTTGCATAGCTGTGACATGTTTCTTAACGCTTACTTAGGACGATAACTAGAAAACAGTTCATAATCGACATGTTTATAGCTCCAGTAGTACACAAGCGCTAGTAAGAAACAAATGCCGGTCCATTACTCAACGCTTATTCTCCTGTAAACGTTAAGCAGAGGTTCAACTCAACTCTGTTTCCATAGTTCCACACTTTTCTATTAGACGTAAATAGAGATAACTATGCTCTACATTTGCCTCTTCCCTGCTAGTCAAAAAAATACACTAATTTCTTTATAGTACAAGTTGCAGTAACAGTTATTTATAAATATATTGCTGCCTTTTTAAACCAAATCAATTGCCACAACTTCAGGGCCTGCAAACAGTAGTTGAAAGGCGGGGGGTCACCAATGTTCAGGATATTATTTAAGGTCGGTAACAAAATGCAATTTTAATATAACTCTGTGGGATGGCGCAAACTTCAACTAAAGCGTTTACACCATTTACTGCAATCTGGAATATATTTTTGATTTTCATTAAAGAAGAAAAGATGACTTCTGAAGCCATTGTTTTCGCCTGGCCTAATACGTCAGCGAACATAAACAAAAACAGTTTTGAAATTTCATTTCTCCTATAAATACCAACTGCTCACTGTGAAGATAATTGGAATCTTTGCTGTGTGTTATTAAAATTGTATCGCCTGTTATGATACATCTTGCTCGCCTCGTCTTAGTTAATAGCAGAAAGCTCGTCTTGCAGCATGATTAACTAAAGCAACTTCACAGGCCATTAACTCGATAAAAATTGCGTTAAGAAGCCTGGTTATGACAACCGATAGTTCTCTTCAAAAAACAGAAAGGAAAGCAGACTACTTTCACATGAAGGTCGTCTGAATGTACATCATATGTTTCCTTTGTAAAATTCTATCTGTGAAGTTCTGCGTACTAGTTGAGAAGGTCAACACGAATGTTTTCACCGCGCCCACCTGATAGCTTTTGGAACCTTACCAATCAAATATCTGAAAGCAGCTATTAGTATATCAATTTCAAAAGATTTTTGCTACGTTACTGCAAAACTTGGATATAGTAACTTGAAGAGAAGCAACACTACTCAAAAAGCAAGCAACTATTCAGAGGTAAGAGTTGAAACGGACACCCTTCACAACTATTTGGTCAACACACCAGTATCCCCTAAGGAAAAAAGGCCATCAATCAAAGTATACAATTGCACCAACTGTCAAGATGTATACATTTGTGGACCTATTTAAACTATCATGTTTCAAGCTTGATTAGTTCCCCTTAGATCCAAATAAATTTGATGTAGAGTAACTGGCATATGCTCTGAATCTCGAACTTGTAGTTTAACATAAACCCCAATGTGGAGTGTTGCAATTTAGAACAACAGCATGATGGTGTATAACTTTGTGATGTATGAACTTCAGAACAGCTTTTTATCACGTAACTTTAAACTTGAAATATCACGACCTCTTTGCGGATTTCTGTTGCTCGTTAACTTTACATGCTGTACCTGACGTTTCTTGTCATTTTCAGTGAGACCTTGGCAGATATGAACAAACATTTGCCCATTTCATTCGAGTTTCTGTTAACAGTTCTTCATATCTTTGTTCATTGATAATAATTTGTAACTACAAATCAGTACTATAAAATGAGCCAAATGGACGAGAAATAAATGAAAATTACTTACAGCAGCCATGAAAATCGAAGTGTGTAATTTAAACCAGGGTAATGAAATCAGGAAATGAAATGATGAAAATCTTGAAATAACAGAATTACGAAAACCTTTTTTGAGAGATTTGGTGACATAAGAAGAAATTGTAGCACGAATAAGAAACGTGGAAGCAAGAAGAGAAAGTATTGCACTGAAACACGATTACAGTTCGGTGAATACATATCAAACATTTGACAATTGGAACGAAATATACGATAGATAAAAGACACGACTTCTCTCAATAGCCATAAACTCTGAGGGACCTTGGATTCTGTGCAGAACTATTGAAATAGCAGCACGATTCCAACTTTCTTTATAAGGATAAGCTCTTAACACATTCCTAATCGTAGGACCACTTTATCGATAGGGCATCAGCCGTCACTTGTGTTTCTAAATATTCCTTCTCATGTTGACGTCCTGTCTTTGAGGGGAAATATGAAAACGGTTGATCACTTCCCTTCAGAACGATTCCAGACATGTTAGGGTTAGCAGACAGATCAAACTGTAGCATCCCAAGACAAGAATCTTGTCGTGACCACAGCCATCACATTTTATTGTCTCGCAGTAGGCTTCAAAGGACCCTGGAAAGAAAACAACAAATGATCAACTCTAAGCTACCCCCTGTGCAGATTCACAGCACCAGGTTCAAACGATAATCGTCCCCAATATAGCTCCCACCGTGCTGGGCATTGAGCGCGGGAAACATTGTCATGTTTGTCAAGCAAAGTAGAACCTGCCTTGCTCTAAATGTAACATAATTTTAACTTAGAAAGAAGTGTAAGCATAAATAAAAATATTCAAAAAATGTTGAAGGGAATCTTGATTGTGATACGGCTAATGCTAAGGCGTGACCAGACATTACTTCTGGGTTATTATAATCCTAAAGTTCTACAAGAAAGTTAATCCAGAACTATGTTTTACAGAGGTAACGCTGAAATGTATGAATTTTATTGTTACTGCACACCACTTGACCAGAGACTTCTTATTACAGATAAGCTCTGTTAAATAGTCGTGTGAAAAAACCTTGTGCGTTGTTCTTACTATGCACCTCAAGATGGGCATGGTGGATTGCCTAGTACAAGTGGGGTATGGTAGATTGCCTAGTACAATACGGGTACGGTGGATTGCTTAGTGCAAGTGGGGTATTGCAACCTATGATTATTTACCGCAAAGAAAGTAAAAGTTCAATATTTAGAATTTCAAGGGGTCAAAATTGTAAATTGAAAATAAGAAAGTTTACCGTTTGTAGTATTGCTATCAGTGGTTGATTTCTGAGCTAGCAATATAGGAACCAGTGTAATATAGTTGGAAATGTTATAGAGAGAGGAGGAGAGGGTCGCTGTAGCCTAGTGGATCCGTTCCTTGCCTTCAGTTCCAGATGGTCAGGGTTCAAATCCCGGAGGAGCCATTGATGACGTCAGGAAGGGCATCCGGTCTTAAAGTGCTCTATGTTCCAATCAAGTCCCATGTATATGGGCACCGCCCTAGCCCCTACAAAGGTGCGTACACGGCATTAATAACTGTATCAACGTAGATCCAAGATATTGGTTGTGCTAAGAACGAAAAGATGCACACTGCCTTTATTGAACAGAATATGACAACCCTTAATTATTTTTGTGAAAACTTTTCGATTATCAAAGGCATCTTTCTTTTCTGCAAACTACTGAAAGGCCTATATCTTTACAATCATCCCTAATATACAATGCCTATTTCAAAAATTAATAAGCATCTCTGACATATGAGTCAAAGACGTACAAAAATACCTTAAAATGCTGTTTCTTGACAAAAGTTTAAAAGGAAACTTTGTAAACAAGCAACAGCATTTCATTTCCACATCGCTTCTTTTCAAAAAAAGGTGCTAAACTGCTAGTTCAAACCGGCTGTCATTGTATTTGGTTGGAAGAGAACGTTCATATACTAAAAGAATAGCGTTAGCCCAAATAACAACGCAAGAATTAGGCCACAACTGCAACAAGTAGAATATTTTACTTACCTTAGTTTGATAGCTAAAGTTTTACGTTTATATCAATCCCAAAGACATCAGGTGATAAGTCGATTCACATTATATTTAGATTTTGTATAGGTCGCATTGATATTACTGGAGTTGAGTCGCTATGTTATATAGGTAGTAACCACGTTCTGTTCGTGTAGCGTACATGAATTATAGTCACGTCAGAATAGGAAGAGGAGACGAAGTAAAAAAGATATCGAGTCGATAGAGAATAATAGAAAAATAAGAAATCTCAATAAAAACGGTACTCCTCATTGTGTCATAAAAATATATCTTGGACATCTTCGGTCCAGTATTGACTGACCACACCCATTATAACTAGTTGCCCTGTCAGTAGAGTCTTTTCATTGCATCAGGATATTACAAAGAAATTACGACCGTAGCCATGAGTTTAAAGTACCATACAAACGAGGGTTTGTAAACTTTCCCGTAATATAGGCCTCAAACAAGAACAGATTACAATCAACAGAAACTGTTAGTAATTTACCCTTAAGAAGTTTCTTTTAAGTTGAATAGTACATATTACAATCAACAGAAACTGGTAGAAATTTACCCTTAAGAAGTTTCTTCTAAGTTCAATGAGCGTGATGGTGACAGCAGACACTACAATATAACGTCTATAGATCAACTAATAGCTTTGCTAGAAGCTATTATTGAATCTATGATCCTTTTACAGGACAATAGAGGAGGCCAATGTGCTGATCTTTAGGCCGTGATAAAAGTCTTGAGAGCTCATTCATTCCACTACGTAAGAATCGACGAAGATTACTATACAGTGGGGACCAAATCGCCTCCAGAAGAAGCGAAGAGAACTTCATAAACGCAACCGAATTGATAACTAAGATCTATAAAATCACTGTACCCAAAGATAGTAAGACATGCGAAACCAGGAAGAACTTAACTTTAGTATTTGAATCATGGAAACAGTACACGTGATGATTGTCGAGCCAGAATAGGCTTTTTAAAAACGCAAGTAAACAGTCTATAAAAGTAGGTCTGTGAATAGTGACATTTTATTGCATTCGCTTTTACTGTTTCAAGTCGATGTGCAAAAAAGGATAAAAAATTGTATGCGAAAAAAAATTCAGGAGAGCAATTTTATTGCTAGAACAGTCGAGGTTGACTATTAGAGCAATTCAGCCCAATGATTGATCAGAACTCTAAATAGTAGGCCTACGCACTTATGTGGTTTACAATAATTATGGTTGTGTTTCTACTTTTTCTCCTGAAAAGCGCAGCAAACCAGTAAACCCCTGAACTGATAACATGCGTTATTTTCTGACTGAAGTAATTCTTTTTGAATTTATCTATATATTCTAGACGCTCTTCTCTTTTAATTTGATGATACAAACCTATCTTTTGCATTTATAGAATGTCATACACTTCTCAACAGTACGCAAATTATGCCATCAAGGTGCTACACACAACATACAAGACGCACAAATCTGGCTTGATTATTTGTGTTGCAATAGTGACCTCAACACATTAACATAATTATTGTAATTGTAGCATACTGACGATCCATTTCTTTTATTTAGTTGTTATATAGAGATCTGTTTTTGCCAAACTTTAGGTGCTTCGTGGATCATTTATACTTACCAAACTGATAAGCATGCAACAAAATGAGTCCTTGAGGATAGCCAGTACATACTAACTTGTATTCAGTGTTTTATTTACTCATGAAGACACCTACAAATTTTATAGTCCCATTTTATAGTTCTAGTTATCGTTTGAAATGAAGATATTGAGGTGCGATGACCAAGCGAACTACCCTCTCAACAGTTTAAAACTTTTCTTTGAAAGTCATACCTATAATTGCTTATGCAAACCCTCGAAACCAAAACTGAACAAAACACAGTTAAGTCCAAGACTCCGGTAAGATACAACTGTGAACTTGTGTGTAGGGAATCCGAAAACACTACAACATCTAACTACGGTAATTTGCAATGTGCTGTAATTTCATAACATATGGGGATGCATGGATTTAAGAGATGGAAACTAAATTTTCATATCCAATTCTTACCTTACGCAGTCCCTTTTTCTTTTAGAGTCCGACACTTTTCCCGCTTAGTGTGCAAATACTATTTTGAAAGTTTTACTAGAGTGTAGACCAAACTAGATTAGAAGTGTGACACGGCAAAAGAAACAATAGATAGAGTGCATCGAATTCTTCTACAAGCAATGCCTGCCTCTTATTTTTTTAAAAGTTAGCAATTATTCAAGAGTGAATTTTGAAGGAAAAGTAAAGAAATTTGCATGATTTGATTTCCTACATTGCATGATTGTATAGTGTGTTATTCACTTGATAAATATCTGTACTCTAAAATATTACTCTTAAATAACTTATTAATCTATTTGAAAGCACTGACACCTTATTTATGTTTTTGGCAAAAGAGTAACAGCAGCAGAGATTATTAGTAAACGAGAAAAGGAAGTTAGAAATTGCCACCGCTGATTCCCAAACTTAACTATCTGTTGGTAGGTAAATCAATTTCTTTCCAATAGTTGAAAATGTGCATTTGTCCGTCGGGTCACATATCGCCTCTTTTCATACCTTTGTCTTGCGCAACAAGCAACTCCTATTTCTTAACATAAAACAACTTTCTTTTCCTGAATGCACAGGCATCCTGCCAGTGTTTAAGTCAGAACGATGCACAATTTTTTAATCAAGAACGTATATTGTTAAAGTAAAAGTACAGTAGGACATTGTCCTAAATCTTAGCTCTCAGACAAACGAACCTTTATTGTAACAGAGTATTACCTTTTTATTAAAATGTTTAGGGTTAAAGGAGCGTTTGTCTGAAATACGTTTGCGCTAATTTGGTATCCTTCCTACTGTCAAACTATAAAACACTCTGTTCCCCTGCTAATTCTTGTCAACTTTAGTTATTTGAACGGTAAACATTTATAAATTCATTTTAAAACAAGTACTCAACAATTTAAATCAGGTATTCAAGAACTTTATTATCTTTGTCACTGAAGCGCTTGGGTATGTAGGAGAAAAATAAGAAGCGTTCGATCTCACAGAGAAAATAGTCGACAAAAGTGATGTTCCAACTAACTATTGCACAGCGCAAGACCATAAATCGAGCGGGAATCTCAAAATACTTTAAAAGTAATTAAAGAAAAAAAAAGTTGGGTTGGGCGGATTGGGTAAAGCAAATATTAACCCGTCAGTAGGGACTTTCCATGGTTTTATACAACGGTTTAAACTAGCGACGTTGGGCATATTATCGATTGGGAACTCTTTCTTTTCCTAAAGAAAAAAATATTACGGGGCTTTTGACTCCTCTCGCCCCCAATAGCCCGCTACTGCTAACAAGGATCGCACATTAGACAATTGATCTATAGCGCAAATATTTTCGACTAAAAACTGCATGACTATTCTCCAATTTGAATATTTTCGACCCTATTTTTGACCTTATCCAAAACCGACTTCAAGGAAAAACGTGACTTGGAATCAAATGAACGTATCATTTTTGATTGTGGTTTTATCATCTCGTGAAAACTCATAAATACAAGAGATAGAAATTTAGAGAACACGAAAACTTTCCAATTTGTGAAAACTAATGTTTAAAAGCTTCACGAGTTCATTACAGCAATTCAGATTCTTTCAGGTGACAAACGACATTGAAATTGTTGACGGCAATGACAGATGTTGACATCTAGTAAAGATTCGGTGAAGCTCTTGATGCAATTGGTTTGAAAGGACTTAATTTTTAACTTCAGGGTAACATTTTCAACCATGATTTTGATTGCTTGCCGATATTTTTTATGGAATTATACTCTTACTACAGGAAATGTTCAATAAATGAAGAAAGCTTTGCTCAAGTTGTTTCAACTTCGAAATCTATTAACATTCAACTACTATCATTGCTACACAGAGAATCGTTGATGTTTTGATAGACACGTTAATGTTTTGATTGGCAGAAATGTTTCTAAAAATTAAGCCATACCCTCTTATCGCATCCCAGACCCCCGCAAAGTTCTACCTGAAGCCTTCCACTTTGTTTTTCTCCTTCTTCAGAAACTTTTTTCTTACGACACTGATCGTGTTTGTTATTTCTCGAAGCTTAACAGTTTATTCCAACGTGTTCGTTTGTAAACTATACAAGTCAAAACATGAAGTAACAGTTAACATTTTAAAATCGTTTATTTGCATTCGTAAATATAGCTCTGGCCGATAATAGTCCGTTGTTCAATCGGTCGATTAAGGAAAAAGGACAAACTCTAGCAAACGAAAAAACTGTTGACCAGAAAACATTTTCATTTGCACACATAGTACGTCGGTGAATTATTTCAGGTGAATCCTGCACAATTTTACAACAACCATAAGATTGCAGTTCTAACACAGGGACTACGTTTATATTCTGCTGGTGAATTTTTTCAGATATCACCATTCAGCAGTACTCTACTCACATATTCAGCACTACAAGAAAAGTGCACAGTCATTCTTTTTTGTAATATATGTCTGTCTCAAGGGTTTCCATTTCATATAAATTCTCACTGAGTGTATAATATTACTGACGAATGTCGATGATCTGATTCAACTACGCTCCATCACCACTTTAACTATACGCAGGTAAACATGATCACGAATTTTCTTTTTTGTACCTTAAAATTGCTGAGTTTGATCTCTTGTGGTGAGTTTATACTATAAATGCATACATATGTGGGTATCCCCATTGCCAATGTGCAGTTGAAATAAATTGACTGTATTTGAGCCAGGAACAGAAAGGTTGCCGCAGCAGCGATCCATAATGTAGCAACAAACGGACGAAATAACACCTTTGGGATGGAAGAAACGTTCTAGAAACAGAATGAATTTCAAAGTTCCCTTCTAGGACCCCTCTAAAATTTGTACATCGCCTCCAATGTACCAATGAGATCCAGATCTGTGATCATGTGATTATAGATTATTGTATTAAAAGCAGCTTACATTTTTTTGTAGATCAATCCAGATGTAACTTTTGAATCATCATACAACTGTAAGTAAACTCTTTCTTTCTTTACTTGGGTGCATCTCTTTGATACTGTTAAAAGTCAACCCTTCAGCAGAAATAGTTAAACAAAGGGCTCTAAACAGCAACAAAAATTGTCATAGCATTTGCAATATCTAAGGATGATTTTCATTACTTAAACTTAAATATTATTTCATTCCAAAGACGTTGCTTTTGCGATAATTGGAACTATGAGCCAACATTTTTTTGACAAGAGTTATTAATAGCTTAACTGAACATAACTGTAGGCCAGGGAGAGATGATTAAGTTTATTTTGTCAAGAAACTGGAATAGAACTTTGAAATCTCGCATCTAGCAAGAGCCAGATCTTAATGTTGTTTTATGATTTATAACTATGGATTTTACAGTCTGTTTTCGTTTATATATGACAGTGTACATATTTTTATCTATATATGTAAATTTATTTCAGAGTCTGTACAAATATAATCTACTGAATTTTTGGGTTGTATCAGCTGATTGTCTCCTTTTGGCTGATACTATTCGGACAAAGCTACATCTAAAACTGTATGCAATTGATACAATGGCATAAGTTGATTTGCTTTTGCTATTAGCATTTTAGGAAGATTCTGAACCAACTAAATACTTTTACAAGTTTCAGTATCTTAAGGCTTAGAAAATTGAGGTTTCAAATAAAGAATGTCTTCTTTGACAAATACTCAATAAGGACCTATTTTACCACGCTAAGGCATTCTACAAAGAAGCTACGGCATTCTACAAAGACGTTACGGCATTCTACAAAAAAGCTACGACATTCCACTATTCAACAGGCATCGAGATGCACATACACCTTTGCTCCCACCTCACAGAAAGTTCAAGTTCAAATTGTACTTTAGCTGAGAAAAAGCGTAGCATTCTCTTGTCAAATTTTCAAAAAGCTTTTGTGAACAAAATTTTGGCGTCTCATTTTTTTTATCCTTGATTAATGCCGTATATTAATCTATACGTTCTATAAAAAAACTTCATCTATCGAGAGAAAAGTATCCTGTGTCCTTAGATCTTAGGTAGCCTGAAATAGTGGACTCGCGCAGCGAAAAAGGCTATCTTCTTTTTATTTTGATATCTGTCTGTTTGATGGACTTGTGCTTTGGGGAGAAGCTATAGACATAATTATATAGGGTAAAGGGAAGAGGAATGCTACGAACAGAAATTATACGGTCATTAATTGGCTTTAGTATAACAAGAAACCCTGGAAGAATACTGGGTGCAGTAAAAATACTAAACAATATTAGGAATTTATATTGTCTATCGACAGTCCTTATTTAATTCTTCGAATGTTTCGTATGAAGAAGGTGTGACTGTTACCGCCTGGGAAAAACAAATATCTTTATCGTCTAGAAGCGTTTTTGTTTTTTTTACGAATTAAATATTGTTTTCGTGTTGGGAAGTAATTGGCAAATCTGACAATGAATGCCAAGCTGATGCAGTCATTCTATACTCCGATGATTCACAGATGGGCATGCTACTGAGATGCTATATCCCCACTTCACGCAGGGTACAAGTTTTGACATTCTCCTTCAGTTCATCGATTGAAACTGAGGCAGGCAGTGTCACTAGCTTGGGCGACATGTCGCCGATTTGGGGATTTTTGTTCATCAGAACTAAGGGCTTTTGTCCTTTTATTCGGCATTTGGGCGGCAAAACAGAGGATTTTAATGTGAATTTAACCCACAAAAGGCGGCATTTGGCGACTTTTGCGCTCCCGATTTGGGCGACAAAGCGCACGGGCAATCTGGCAACACTGGTGGCAGGTAAAAGAAACCATTGACTATAGCTATGTAACATAAGTTAAATAGACAGGAATTCATGGTGATGCTATAGCGTCAATATAGCACAGAATAAGATCGAGATAAGGTCTGATGCTAACAGTTTCAATAAAGTTACATTCATAGTTAATAATTAACCTGTTTTATTACAGCAGAGGAATGTTGGTATTGACTATCCCAGTGGGGCCGACAGAAATGAACAGTAGCTGTCGACAGAGAGGGGTACTCTTTGACGGCATCTGCCCGACGCTTTGATAAAACCACTAACAAATTGTTTGAATAAGTAGTGGCTTCGGGATATAAGGTAACTTAGTTTATTCACGCAATCAGTAGCACCCTTGCAAGGTCCATGCTATCTAAAGAAATGGAGGGTTACTGGACAGATGGTCAAACCCAGCCAAGGCCGCTTTTGTATCATATTAAACCTCGGCAAGTATTCTTCATGAGTTATCAAAAATTAATTACCATAGATTATTAGAAGGCATGTAGAAATATTTTTATTGTTCAGAATGTGTCAGGGTGCTCTATATGTTACGATATTGTTGGTAAGAAAGATATTTTGTGGCTCCTTCTCTAGAATTTTAATTTCTTCGATTAATAATTTTATATAAGAATACACGTTTTAATTTAGTTTCAATGCATCATTTCGAAACAGGTAGCTTTAATTTGATTTCTTTTCATCAACTATTTAAGATATCTTGGTATATAAGAAAACTGTGTCCAATTTTATTAAGAATTGCAAAAACTGTCAAAGTATTTTACGGTACTTTAACATAACCCCTACAAAGTAAAAGCGAATTTTTAATATTTTTAAAGCCAATACTAACAATCAGAGTGAAGTGAGTTGCATCTGTATGTATCCAAGATAGGAAAACTGTGTCTTACGCTAAGCTATACACGCTAACGAATGTCATTTAAAGTAAGAAAAATAAGTGACAGCTGTGTCCACTTTTGCATCCACATTTTACATAACTTAAAAACGATGCTCTGCCGCATTTTCCGCAATGGCATTCATTTATGCATCTAGAAGATGAGTAAAGTGCTCAAGAAAAGTGGTATTTTATATATATATACACACTATTTATTCGAAACCATTTTGCTGTTCATTTTTGTTATGCTAATTCTTGCTTTCCTAACAATGAATGATAAGGAATCACACAGGCATCCATTTGTGTGTAAAGTGTTTAAACTGCCTGTTATTAAATAACAAACCAGACTAACAGTACTACAAGTATAAGATAAATACTTCCATTGATATTATTGTGCTTAAAGGATCCTATCATCGCATTGTTTTACTTTTAAATGCATTAAAAATGCAGGGCCATAATTTTTTATATCTTTTTCAGTCACTTAGGGCAGACGTATATCAGTATGCCGTAAATGTATTCTCAGTTACTTTTGAAGCAACTGGATGACTACTTTCGTAATAAAGTTGTTAATAATTCGCCTGAAATTAAATCATTTCGAAAAGAATGAAAACATTTCTAGTATGATGCATCCGGCAGTTCATTCAATGTTTGGTTTCTAGTACTAGATGCATTCACTCCTGTATCCTCCTGAATAGTACAGAAGATTGTCACTTTAGTCATTTTAAGTTCTTTCAAGAGAAGAAAAACAAACGAATATGTGAGTAATTTTACTAAATCTTCGTGTCATTATCCATTAGTTTAGACCAATACAAAATATCGGCCATTTTGTTCTTTTGTTCCATTGCAGAAGATAAGCTTGCCTTAGAAAAACTTTAACACAATAACAATTCAGTTACTGGCTGATTAAATTGGAAGGATTCGACGAATCACAATTTTCCAATCGACTCTTGCAGATTCTTGCAAATTTTCTAAATGATTAACAATGACCATTTCAGTAGAGCCTAAGAAGGGCTTTTCTTACGAATATTGCATTGTGGCAGTAATGAGCAATGCTGTGAATCAAATGGTCAGTGCATATACTCGCTGTACACGAACGTCACGATATCTCGTACATGCCTGTCAGTACCTTAGGTAGGCTATCTAAGCAAAGAAATCCCCATTAGCATGAGGCCCCGTGGTAAGGGCGATGATTCATTCTAAAGAAAATGGGCGTATAGGGAAGATTTCTACCGTAAACTATGCGCAAGTACGTGTAGGAGGCTAAGGATTTAGCACGTACAGATTATGAAAGTTAACGGAGCCTAGTTATACCCCCTACACTTGCCCATGTTAAAGAAATATATCTAGGAAACCTAAACTATGAAAGCCCACATTCAACTACGTTTTTTCTTATTTTTATAACAAGTGCATACGTAAGTACCTGTGCAAGGTCATCACCTTGTGCATTGAAGATGGAAGGATATTACAGGCAAGATGTACAATCGTAATAGAATCTTAAGTTGAAAGGTAGTGCATTACATTCCATACATCTTGAAACTGTTTGATCGTACTTGGATGTTCATGAGTTTATATATGTATAAGGACAGTCTATGCTTAATACATGCTAGATATGCGTGATGACGTTAGAGTGATAGCAGTTATTGTACTTTATAGATCAGTCGGTGTCCAAAGCAAATAGCCCAAACCAAAAACGTAGAAGAGTTTACGCAGTTTATCGAAAGAGAAATTTGAGTTCTTTTCAGAAATGATTAAATTAAAATACTCTAAAATTTACTTTTTGACCCCTTCAAAGTAATGCCCCTCTTCCGGTCCAAAAAGCCTAATGCACTTCTTAATTTTCTTCTGGAAAAAATAAAAGAACTTGGCAAAGTCGCTCTCTTGCAGATCCCTTTCCACAGTGGCCTTGATCTCCTCCACAAAGGCAAGGTTAAGATAGCTTCTAGCCTGGGGAAGAGCCAGAAATGGCAGGTAGAGAGACCTGAGGAATATCGATGTTGGCCAAGACCTGTGATCTGTTTGTTGGCTAACCTCAAACCAATTGTGGTGTGTGCAGGCACACAATCACGATAAAGCATTTGCTATTCTACAAAGCCTGCCAGTTGCATCGAATCTGGTCATTAGGACAGTTGAAGGCCTGTTCGTATAAGTCCTGGCTACCTGTCTGATGATACCATCTGCATGAACTACTCCTTCCTAGTGAAAGAGCCTGATAAGAGAGACTCTGATCTTTCAATTGGACATGTAAACCTTCTTAGCCCGGGATTAAACTAGGCTCTTCCACTAGAGGCTCTGTCTTTTTATACTAGGAAGACCAAACTCTCGTCTGCTGTAATAATAAAACCAAGGAGCTTCGTACATTTATAGACTTCTGCAGCACCCCTTGGGAAACAATGAACCCGTGTTCTTGCTGGCTGTCTGACCAATAGCATGAGCAATCTCCGGAGACACATTTTTTGCATTATCAGCTCAAAAATTCATTGACCAAATGGTTCGGCTAGACAATCATCAGCACTTTCAACCTTTAGATTAGTCAGCACTAGCTGATTTACTCTGTCAATGTTCTTGTGCATCTCCGTTAAGCGGTTGCGTCCTAACTTGGAATCACGCGTCACTTTCTCGCGGCCATTGAAGCAATTGTACCAAGACTTAAGACTGCAACGTCAGACATTCTCTATACGTATCTTTGCAAGGTCTGAAATATTATAAAGTGGACTTCCCCAACTTAAAAAAGAATTTCAAGTCGATCTTTCAGTCTATATTTGTGCCACCTCCAGTTGCATAAGAAGGACAAACTACATTAAATACACACACTACCAACCCGTAATACTAACCCGTAAACATGGTTGCCAAAGTCATGCTTCCTTACTGTCATCGGCTGATTCTGCACAAACTTGATGTTCATGATGCAATGGCCGTCAATGATCAGATTTTATTTTAGTGTACAAAATAAGTTGCAAAAGTGACATAAGCATTGAAAATTCATAACAGAAATTGACCAATTGAGTGCACTGCGTAAAAATACAGTCAATACAAAATGATCCTCTACGAGCTAACACTGAGTCTTGAGAAAACACTGGTAGTTTAACATTATGATCTCCCCTACCATAGGAATTGTGCATTCCTTCATCATATGCATTGTGATTTACTTGTCTTCTGTGACACAATTCAGCTCCTTGTGGCTCTCAACCTTGCTTCATGTACATACGAAAATTGATAAAGTGCAGCTTTACTTTCTTGTTTTTAATTACTACTCCCGAACTATTCTCGAACTATGTAGCTGTGATTGCTTTTTGATAGATCTGCCCATTCACTCGCGTTATTTCTGCTTGTATATTACGTTAAGAATGCAACAAGCTATCACAAAAGATTATCTTTCTTTACTGAACTTTAGAGTTGATGTGCAGTGGATATACCGTAGTTGTGCAGATGACCTGTAGACATATCTGTATCTTCAATCCAACTTAAGTTTATCATTACACTGATACTTGAAATGTACATTTATCAGATTCAAAACAAACTGATGATAACCGTTGGCTCCCTCATTTAGTATAATATCAGCATGCTTAATTTCTTGACAGGTATAAACTCCGTATTTCTGCTGCATCACTTGAATAGAAACGTAAGATGTTGACAATAGATAAAAATAAGGTCAACGTCTTCCCAAGATATGCTCAATAATGACAAGGTGGACAAACTCTGGTCATTGTTTGTAAACATGGCAATAAATGATCAAGGCTGTTCCGCCACCACAACCAATATGCCAGGCTTCCTTTACTGATAATATTACATACCTAGGTAGACCAGGGGGAGACAACTTGATTTGTTTTGAATCTCAGAATGACGAAAAGTTGATCAATGCTTATAACTTCAATTTCAACTACTAACTGTAAGCTTTAGCTAATACCCCTTCCCATCTCCCCAAATAAACGCAGCCGTGAGTATAATCAGTCCTATAATTTACAATAAAACTGTTATTTATGTACAATTCCAAGCGGTGCAATGATAACAACTTTCAAGCTGACATCGCTGGTTATTCACAGCTTTGATGGGCTATTTGGTGTAGCGACGGGTGACTAAAAGTGGAAGGCAGTTGTGATCTGGTTGAAACCGAGATAATGATTACGCTTATATGATGAGACATTGGGAGTGCTCAAGTGGGTTGCTAATTTGTAGCGATGTAAGGCGCGTTAGAGCAGGTAGATTCATGGTGTGAACCTAGAAGCTTTTTTCCGTATAGCCAATATTTTAGAGTCTGTTAGTAGCGAGATTGCATAATGTGCAGACGAGACCTGAGCATGATTCAGGAAATGCATATACCTAGCATGGGCCTAGATCGCTGTAAGAATTTGTGTGCGTGTTTGGGGGGGGGGTGCTTAAACGTCGAGAATTTGACATTTCTGGGCTCAAACGTGGAGGATAAAGCAACTGTTGTTCACCCATCCTGAAAAGTGTGGAGGACGACTCCTCCCATCCCCCCAGAATATACGCCCATTACAAGTAGGACCTTTTGAAGTGAACAGTGCAAACTTTGTGCTCTTAACCAACCATGATAATACCTGTGGCGGTCTGTAGATGTTAGCCCCCTGTAATTCTAGTAATTGTAATAATGATAGACATCTAGAAATACAATATATAAATACAAATAGTCCTAATACAGTGACACAGTCATTTTTTATTTTGGACGACGGTCAACTTAAATGCGTAGGTTATTGTTTCTACGTAGGTGCAGACTAATCGTCAAGTAACACAATAACAAATATATTTTGTAATGTTTACGTGCTTAAACCCTATTTAAAATATACTGCAATCTTTTTACCATATTGCTCCAAATTTGTCGCGTTGAGTAAACATGTAGTTTTGTAAGTGGGTTCCTCATATTGCAGATGGCTTATGGTAAACCGATTTTGTCAAAAAAAAGATGTTTCTGATAAGTACCTAAAGGGAAAAAAGATAATTGCTGTGCTGCCGCCAAAAATTAATCGGGTACATACTTTGAAGCAGATATTTGCGGATGTAGGGCAAACGACGAGAGTTTAAAGATTTCTGAAGTTGAAGGATCTAACCAAGAAACTAACCATCACAAACTGAAGATGATGCAATCTCTCATCGTACCTCCTGATAAGCAGAGTAAGCAGAGAGGGATTCCCAGGGAAGGCGTAAGTTCCCTGGGGAACACAGAAATCATTGAGATTGCTTAATGAACTAAGCGATTTATAGATGAATATCTTTACTGAAGATGTTGCACAGTCGTAGGCTACTGAAAGGTAGTTTGTAACTTTCAAACAACGTTTTCAATACAGCTCATTGATTTTTGCAGAGGTAGGAGGAGAATCTCAAAAACTGCATTTGCACCATGCATTGCCAGTTGTCCTTCTACTAGTGGGAGACAGCCTGCCATGTTTTAGTGGGAACTCGCTGAGTTTAATGCGGCCTTTCAGACAGTCCCTTGGCTTGAGGCCATACATAGAATATCAGTAACGTGAGAACCCTGCAAATCAAGTTTTCCACGATGCGGTAAAATGTGATTGGTCTGTCTTTTTACCCTCCTTGGCATTTCCGTCCCCTGAAGGGATCGCTTGTTAATAAAATGATTGTTTACACGCATTTAATTGTTCTTAATGGGTTGTGTGTATTAAGTTTTACGCAGGGAACTCTTTTATTTAGGCTGAAATTGGATTAACTTTTCATTGGTTCTAAAGTAATTTGTGTTTCCCTTAACTGGTATGTAGACAACGCCCTTGTGATCGTTATTAGCAATATCTTTGGAGCCTGCATTAGGGACAAAGGCCAAAACAACTTAGTTGGGCATCCTGTGGTTGTCTAGATCCGCATACGAGGAAATTGAAACGGGTCGATTTCAAAGCTTGTACTAAATACCATCACTTGTGGCACTTTGGAAACAGGTATTTGCAAGTTGGATTCTAATTGACAAAATTAAATATTTCATACATTATGACATCAACGTCTTGTGCTAAACCATTTGCACACCACTGGGTTTACATAAAGATACGACTACGTAAAGATTACATAAAGAACGAGGTATAGGCAATCATTGGTACCTACGCGGCAGCAAAATGTTCCTACGTTTTACATAAGGTACAAATGCCTAGCAGATTTCAGCATCAAGCGGGGCGTTCACTTCATCAACATATAAGTTTTCTAAGTAGATAAGCAATGCGTAGTAAAACCAGCTATTTCAAAGGCCTATTCAAAGATTGCCGTCGATGTGTTTAAACTGTATCTTGAATGCTTTGTACGTCAAAAACTTGCCATCTAAGTAGGGCCTACGGAGAACGATTGGTAATAATCACACAAAATGTACTCGGGCACTAGTTTACCTACATCACGAGATACAAATTTGATTTAGGCCGTTATAATGTCCTGACTAAAAGAGGATCTACCAGCATTTTCAAAGGACGTATTGATTGTAGACTTTCTTTCCATTTATTAACTTTCCTTTCGCTTTAACTCTTGTAATGTTTAAGTCATCTTCTGTCTTTTATCTCCCTGTGATCTTTACTTCACAAAGTAATTTCAAACCCAGAAATTGAAAAATCTGACTGATATGAAAAAAGCCAACGAAAAGAGGAGGAAAACTTAAATTTGCTAGGACAGTGCAATATCCATCTATCAGATTAAATATAGGACTTTAGAACCAAGAATTTTCTTTGTTTTTTGAGTCCTTGATTATAACAAAAGAAATCTTACTGTTTTATAAGTCTAAACTCGAATTTACGCAGAAGCGTACTTTCGGAGATACGATTGCAAGTCCATGATTTACTTGCTTATACCAATCCGTTGTTTACGGCTTTGTTTAGCAATTTCATGGAAATATAAATATATCTCGTAATCAAACTTTATCTTTAGTCCTGTTTCACCTCATGGTTGTATTTTGATGCTGCTACTTAAGTAGCGTTCTTGGTACACCAATTATAGATCATAAACATGTTTGTGTATGATTCCTAAATGAGTTTGTGGGTGTGACCTCAAACAAGACGTTACGAGTGGGGAGTAAAGCTATTAGACAAGTTCATAATCATACCTCTGTTTCGTCATCCTTTGATGCCATTTGTACTGCCATGCTATACAAGCATAGTTTACAATCCCTCGTAAGGTGTCCTGCTATGGCATTTTATGTTTCCATAAGTGCCAAACAAGTTGCTGTGATACTGTCTGTTCAGCGTGAATTAAGTCGGTATTCTCAAAACCGGATTTACTACTTTTTAATTTTTATGTACATCACCGACATCTGCATTGTTCTGTATGATAAGAGGTAGGGGTCGCTAAGTAAGAGATCATACTCGATTTTAAACTTTCATTGACAATCGCCATTCGTACAATGATGGTATCACAAAGGTTCCGTATACAATCTTCATCATTATCAACTACTTCATACTGATTCTGCAGGGGGTTCATCTTCAATATTTCCACATTGTTAGTATGATTGTTGACGATATCAGAGGACATTGTGCATGTTTCAGGAGATACTTGAGCGATTATATGTTATTAACAAGGGTTGATCGTCTGTTAACTACAGGAGGGCTTGCAACTGGTGGTAGTCCTGCTATGAAAGGAGCTGCAGACGTCAGTCGAAATCACGTACTATCATTGAAAATGACTACCAACCTTGTAAATATGTTCTTACTTTTCAAACTCCGGGATGATACCGAGCCTCAAAGAAACACCGACAATATACTTCAAGAACTGGCTGACGTTTTACTATACTAGTAAACTATATCATCGTATGTCTTAAAGCGGCCCCATGCATATACTTTTTGGAAACTAAAGACTACTTTGTCAACAGGTTTTCTGCTTTGAACACGATTTTTTCAGACGCTGCCTTGAAAGAAATCAGTTCCAGCTTCAAAGAGTTGAAGCATCAATAGCTTAGTCAAGGAGGAAGACCTTGGTGAAAACATTTTCTTGGGAGAAATTTCAAATGAAAGAGAAATTCCCAGAACCAGATTTTTAAAATGTTACCGAAGTAACAGCAATATTATAGACTATTATTATTTGGTACATTGGCTTTAGGTGGCAATTGTTTATAGGATAGTCTATGTTCCTAAATGCGTTAGGGGCACATTAGTATATATACATCATATATATATATTAATATATAGGTATATAAAACTCAATCAATACACTTCATGCTTATCTTTTCGATATGGTCCTCATCAGCAGATCGTTAACTTTTCCATGTGTAACAGACCTGCTTTAATATGCTCACAGCATATGAGCCATACCAGCGCCTCAAGCACTTCATGTTTATTCAGTTCCATACTATGTAGTTCATGACTGCTTGTGTGTCTGCCTGAGTACTTATATAAATGAAATGGCACTGATGAAGCTAACAG
>JAAAKL020000710.1:0-37716 GCA_010016065.2 Carybdea cf. marsupialis auct. non (Linnaeus, 1758)
AGCAAATATTTGATAAAAAAAAATAAACTATATGACTCATAGTGGCGAGAAGGGGAAAGGGGGGGGGGGCATTGTGGGGGGGGGGGGGGGTGGAGGGGGGGTGGGGGGGGGGCGGGGGGGGGGGGGAGGGGGTAGGACCAGCATTTGAAAAGGGGATTTTCTGAATTAGTAACTGTATCTTAAGGTTCTCTTCTCCCAATTCAATATATAAATGGTTTGCTTTTGCGTGACACAGATACATGTAAGCTGATAGGGAATAAGTGACAATTAAAGCTAATTGATTAAAAGAAACCTCCACTAATTTTCAAATCTTTTGCACCTCATTACATATGTTACATTAGGACACTACAAAGAAAAAAATTAAAAACAGAAAAGTGAAGCCTCTTTAGTCGAAACGGTTTCATTTCTTTGGCGTTGTAATGATGACTGCACTTGAAAAGAAATCAATCATAATGGAAATGATTGGTCAGCTAGGGTATTATAAATAATTTGCATTCTGTATTGTTAAAGTGTTTGTATTGTTAAATGTTGTGTAGAGCCCTCATTGACAGGATCAAAGAAATGACATACATAAGAGTTGGAACATTCGGAAGAGCTATTAAAGATGAAAGCCATTAAATAGGTACTTATCTTACCAAAATCCGTAAAGAGGGTATTACTGTATTGCTCTTGACATATCCTCCTCAATTCAGTTACCCAGAATAATTGAAATAAAGTTAAGCATATTTACAAATATCAGTGTACTGTTTATTTATATTTATTTATGTCATGCCTAGTTTTAAAATGTACAGACTTGATGGGACGAATTTGCCTAAACACCAAAGTAATCTTCATACAAGAAGACAAGCTGTAGTTTTCCCTCACTGAAAAAGAAGGGTTTGTTGAATTTAACACAACACATACGTTACTTATATCCTTTTCAGAGATTAGTTTATAAAATGTGTGAGACAAAAACTACCACCGAGGATTTCGTATTTGAAGTGCAAATGAGAGGCAACGATGGTAAAAATAAACAAAATGTGAGCCTAGCATCCTTAAGAGGATCAGTACGGAATCCCACTAAATATACTTATCTTAATTTGGCTCTAAAGGCATAATCTGCATCGTGACCAGGGCAGTATGCTAAGATCCTTATCCAACTTCTGTGATACAGCTCGAAGGAAATTACTCTGTTTAGCGTATACGCAAAAGGCAGACGGGAATACTCTATTACGGAACGCAAAACAATTTGGCAGCACCTCTGAGAATAAGTACCTCAGGATAGAACAAACGTTTTTGATACGGCACATGATCACAATCTCACAAGTATTCAAAGAGAGCCACAACTGGAGAGAGCACTACTAACTTTATCAAATAATTTAGAGGCATTATCCAAATAGTATCTTGGCATTGGCCCTCTCACGAGAGGTTGACTAGCAAGACTCCTGTCTATGTACTTTCTTCTTAACATGAGGTGAAAAAATTAATCTCTCTGTCTCATGCCGGGGAGACTCATACACGCGTTTCTACCTCAAATTTTTCCCATTTATATCTGTACACCGAATTTCCTTAGGCCTCGCCCTTCTATATGTACAAATGTTATGGTAGGCCTCTCATTGCAAAATCATTTTAAAGCTGAAACGTCACAAGTACAAGGAAAATGTTGATATATAAAAGTAGGAAAGCGTCCCCTGTTTGTAGCATTGGGTGGTATTTTATGAATAAGCGCTCTAGACAGATTTTGTTGAACCTAACTGAATAAGATCCTTGATGTTGAATAGTAATAAAGCAATAGGTCATAAATGAAGATTTTCCCAGCAGTTGAAAAAACATGTACAAAAGCAGAATTTAAATTTTCTTTCCTGATAAGAGTATTATTAGGCAAAGCTTTTCTTTACGTCCTTTGTGCTTAACGTATACGGTATTGGTATGGTATGCTGGCGCGAATAGTTTATAAGAATACAGCTTAGTGATCACAAGACTCCACTGAGATGTTACCCTGTCAACGACTGAGTTGGCCGTTCCTAATAATAGATGGCAAAATTCGAAACCGAGGAGCAATTCATTTGCAAACCCTATACAATGTAGTATCACATACGGAGTTTAGCATGTCTTAGGCTGATTGTTCAGTGATAGTTCAGGTAATTATATCTAATTGTATATCGTTCTCATGGACCCCATGACCATTGTTAGTCGTTCCATGAAATGTTCTTGTGCAATCCATTGCAGTAAAAGGTCCCGCTGAAGGAGAAGAACTGCCTTCAAACAAGCTTAACTCAACAAAAGGGAAAATAGGAGGGGGTCTTGGAGGGTTCAATACAAGCACAGCAAGTGGAGAAGGAACAAAAGAAAGACCTGTCACTCTTTTTACTTCAATCAGACTTCTCAGTGATATTATGGAAAAAAACAACTCACTGCTGCTGAGGTTGCCGTTATTTGAAGAGGCCATTTACAGTCTTAAAGAAGTGACGGGGCTAATAAAATATGGCACTAGAAATAACCACTCAAGAACGAGTGAGATGTTATTAATTTTTCGCAGAAAGCGTCAATACACTTAAACTACCAACCCTTTTCAGAGGAGTAGGTGATCTAAACTTCATATGTTTGCAGGTTAGCTTCTAGTTGACTTAATAAAGGAATGAAACTTTTCATTACACCCGATTGTCAATTCCAATGATGAAATAAGAGGACAAGTAAATCCGTGTGAAGTGAACAAGAGAGCAGAGCAAGATGAATGCTATCGAAGCTCTACAAAGTTCGATGTAAAATTTAAGAACTAGTAGAAAAAGACTTGATTATTCATACACTCGGAATTTTTACCATAAATCATAGCAAAGAAGAGAAACAAATGTGAGAAAGCAGTTTCGCCTTTCGACTTAAAATGGGCAGAAGTGTATGTGATTTAGCAAAAATATTGCAAAATTGAAATGCAGACGCTAGTCGCAAGCAGGTTGTCATAGACAGCCTATTTATAAATACGCTACTTTCTGAAAAATGATCGGCAAGCGGTAATATGCAGTTCAATAGAACCCATGTCTTTTTAATTTGTGAATCAAAGGTCTGGCAGATTTAACGAAGAACAGATGCCCACTGAATACCTTTCTACCGTAACTAAATGTTACGATGCCGTATTTTGGGAGTTACAGTTGACAGCGTTTTGTAAGAACATACGAAGTCACTGTATTGTGTCAAAAGTCGATTAATATATCGTAATACACACTGCAGCTCATGTCGACGCCCACTTATCGTACGTAAGAACTTGACAAATTCAGGAAGGATTTTCTATTTATTATGTGAGATTACTTTTTATCATTTTGATATAGTAAAGACTAAACTGATTTTTTAGGGGGAAAAACCCGAGGAACTAATTCTGTGAACTTTTCACATTTCTAGGTCTCTCGCTTAAATGGCCGTGTTTAAGTGGTAGTACATCTGTGTCGTGGCAAAATCTAGTGGATTTAATTTTCATTTGGTAGAACAATGTTGACCGTAAAGATTTTCTGTTATAGATGTTATCCTTCGATCATTTCACTAGTAAATACCCATGATGATGATTCCTACTAAGTTTCTGGCCACCGACTTGGTTTGGCAGGGAACAGATCATAGCAAATAGCAGATACAAGATAGTATTGGCCGTCTAATAAGCAATCGGATCGTTGCAGTCTAGCCCAAGCTGACATTGAAGTAGGTGCGTTACAAATGCTTTACTATGGATGGGTGAGTATCGACTGCAATGATCGACAAAACGATACTGTTGAGGGATCAAATGTTTGCCGGGCAGACGACCTTCTATTTATGTGAGAAATGTGTTGAAAATAGCCAAACTTAAAAGTGTAGGGTGTCCATTTTCAATGTTCCTGCTCATAGTTTATCAGTCGTTTTCTAAAAAGTGGAATATCTATTGGCAAGACCATAGTTAGCTAGGGCAAGGGGGGAATTACCCTCCCCAGGTCTAAGGCTGAAAGGCTTTTGCGGTCTTTGAGAATTGCTGTCAATTTCCTTTATTAAAGGTAAGTGCTACAGGTTAATTGTCAAATATCGGCATAGGCAACATAGAATTATGACAAACAACAATTTTATGCTTGGCAACAAATTTTTCGTTCCTCAATATTTTAAAAAAATTCAAAACTTCTAGTACGACCCTAATTAGACTAGAGACAATCATAATATCTTGAACTGTCAAATATTCTTGGCAGTTCCTTTGTAAGCCTTTGCAATTGATACTACTGACATTCAAGGTATATTTGTATCATGGGTTTCAGTTCATTATGTACTTAGGCTCTTGTGAATGAGCTGTACCTGGAAACTATTAATGACATGCCTGTATGTTTAAGTACGCAATTATTTTATGCTGTCGTGTCCCAAACTAGAAGTGATGTTAACATTGTCAGATTTCATTCTTTAAGGTGATCTCTTAGAGGACAATTAACATATGCTCATAAAAGATTTGCTTTCCAGGGCCTTACAGTGAACAATGAGCACGATCTTTACAGAACTGTGATCTCCGCGTGACCTCGTGATGTTTCGTTTCTCCTCATTCAACCTGAGATACATGTTGTTCCTGAAATCAGAATAAGATTTCGTTGCTAGTATAATCGTATATCCCACATCAAAGGTCTTCATGCCCCTGTATGGATAAAATAATCAAAAGAACTCTATAATCACCTGACTTTAACTGAAAAGCATACCGACTTCCCGAAAATTATAAAAATCTCCAATGTTTGATATTCTTTAACTACTCTGATTTTCTCTTAGTCGGAATTGGTACTTGAAAGCCAGTTGTCATCTATTATAAAAACATAGTGCTTTAAAGTACCATTACTGGCCTCTGCTTCATAATTCATTCATCGCTTCTCTCTAATACTTCAAACAAGGAACTTAGAGATTCCTTTTCTCTTGGCCTCTATGTAGATTATACAGACCGAGGTCAAGTCCCTTTCCATCTTGCTTACGGGTGTTTATTCCTCTGTATTCAACTACATTTTAGTCTAATGTATAAATGCCGCAAAGCTCCTTTTAAATAAAGAAAGAGTTCATTCCCTTCAGGTCCCTCACAATCTCTCCACATCATGGCTTCCTGGTACATCACGCCAGTAAACCGACAGGGCGTTCCAAGTAAGAGATATTAATATGGGACTAAGAACTATATTAAAAATCAAAGATCGGTCAGTTGTAACCCTATAAGTGTATTTTAGTGTAACAATACCCTATAACAGCATTTCAGTTTCAGTTTCATCAATAAACTTTCTTTTTAAACTCTCCAATACTTTCAATCTTGCTCTATGTCATAAAATACTTAATAAGATGATCGTATAAAAAGGAAATGGGTAGCCAATGTATGTGAAGTTGTATTACTACGATAATTGGCAAGTCGGTCCAGAATAACATTGTGGACATGTAAATAGTTGATATTGTAACCACAAACGAAGGAAGAATTGAATATTAATCAGACTTGTACCAAGTCGTTAAAGCTATTAGGGCGTTGATTGGACATTATATGGACAAACCTGTCTATATGACATTGTTATTTTGTTGCAAGATATCAGAACTTTGCTAAGGGAGGAGAAATTATTTCTTGAATATCATTGCTTCCTAGCCCCCTCTTGGCTATGAGCCTGACAGTTTGTAACAGGTTTGTAACAGTTGTCAGTCTCTCATATTTATATAAAAGATGCTTTTGAGTGAAAAGGTGTGATAATGATTGTTTGTTGGTTTATGGCCAATCACTGTAAGAGCCGTAATGTCATTTTTGTGACGTGAGATTACAAATTTTCGTTTTTACTTTTTTGATTATAGGTGACGGTCGTCGTGTAAATTTCTGCTGCTTAGTGGATAGCTGAGCAAATGAGACTGTACTTGTGCTCTATTAACTGACGACCAAGGATTCTGAATTCCGGCAAATCCTTTTCTTACGGAAAAGATTCTGAACATGATGTTCTATGCAGGAACTTGATTTCTCAAACGATAGGCTATTGATTCGAAACGACTTGAAGCGAACGATTATTTCTTCCGGTTCGTGGCTTTTTAAATGTTATGAGCAAAGCGAGCAGACGCTTGTTTGTTATTTGGTCTTGCTATTACTATCCCATGGAAGAGAAGCGAGCAGTTCAATTGTAGACAGGAATCTAATCAAGAGTCGAAAAAAAGGGGAAATATAACCCACCGTGATATCGAGCAATTTGAGTATGTTCCACTTATTACACTTCAGCCCAATTACTGGACTAGACCTGCTTTTCGAGATCCTAGGGAGATATCAAGTACCATCAAGTACTCCATTGAAAAGGTTTAATTCAGATAATTTCACCTCTTGAGAATTTTTGTACTAATGACCCCACAGATGCACTCCTAACTGCAATGTCCAGTATCATTATAAACGGCTTTACATCTTCACACTCGTACGGCTAATACAGGAGCTCCTTTTAATGGTAGACATTGTTTGATACTCATACAGCTCTTTGATGGGTTTGCTACGAATTTGTAAGAGCATCGTATCACATGTTTTAAGCTCGCGGCAGAAAGATCAGGGTTATTAATTTACTCATAAGTTAGAACATGTACTGGATCTTATCAACGTTTACAGATATGATGCATCAGTTCAAACTTGTTATCAAATCACTAAAGACCTTCATGATGACCTATGCCAACTTCAGATGATACGATAACAGGATTTTATCTTCTAACGTCAAAAGAAGTGGGTCAGGAAAGAACTTGTCACGCAAGTTGACTAACAATTTCTGTCCACTTTAAGCACGAGAACACCACTTCACTAACAGACCGTTAACTGTCATATTACGAACTTGTTATCGATTATGTTTGGGAGGAGCAACGCAGTAGGATATCGATACAATCGGTTAAACAATTTATACAATAAAGTGTTTGGGTCATATGCTCTGAAGATCAAGTAAGCATTGTAACGTTTGTCCTGATCTTGAGTTCTCTACAAGCTAACATGCTATAGCTATACACAAGCCCTCCACGTCAACAAACATTGAAGGTACATCTTCCCTGTTCAAGAGATTTCAGATCTTTGTACGTCGTAATGGAGAAAGTCGAATAAATTAACACCCCCTTGTACGCTTGTCTCATCCATTACAATTCTCAATAGCAGTAAAATTTCTAGGGAGAGTGCGGTGCTTTGACGCTGTGGCCCTTTGTTCTGTAGTATGTTATACAAACAGTATACCATAGGTAAGGACAGAGGAAAGGGCAAAATAGATTAAAACAACGGAAAGAGCAAAATACAATGAAGACAGTGAAAAGAACACGGCAACGGAAGCAATGAGAAAGGAGAAACAGTAAAGATAAGGAGAAGGAAAATATGGAATATGAACAGAATGTGAAAAAGAGGAGAAGCAGGAGGTAAAGAAACACGACGTAGATGGAAAGGCAGAAGAAGAAGATGGAGAAGCATAATCATGAAATTGATAAATGAAGATGAAGGGATTTGTCCAAACTCGGGTGCAATTAGAGAAGTATGCTCTCATTAGCAGCTAGCACATTCGCATGTGAGCAACACACTTATTCCTAGCCAATTATAACAACTCCCTCTAATATGAGCATTTAAAATATTATAAACGCAGAATACGTCATGTATTAGATGAAACCCTGTATCTGTACCAGAAATTGAACGTTAGACCGCCAACTGTTTTATCCAGTATTACCTGGCCACTCTGTTTATAAGCCTAAACATTGTGTGACAATGATGATCTTCATCGTCATACAGTAGGCCTATTCGGTTGCTTTGATAAATTTATTTTCCCGACAAAAAATGCGCTTTCCTTTACCATTAAGAGCCCTGAATATTAAGGGGTGAATATAAAGTTATACTTCCAGAAAGGTATGATAATGCATAGTGAGTAAAATTTTGAGCAATATCATACAGGTAGACACAAACACTTCCACGGGCATACACCTGACGTTAAATAGGAGTATCTAAATTCAGCTCTCTGACGGAAAAGTGCGGTTGCTCGCGAATTTCTCGTTGAAGAAAGTATGCTTTACCAAAGCATGCATGATTCTCCCAACGGCGATTCTGACAAGTAAATTTTTTATCTACGGAACTACAGTACACTTCTACTGCATTATGCAAGTTAAAAGAAACGTATATAATTTTGATATTTCTATTGTCTCCTTTACAATATAGTTCTTCATAAAAATCTCGATAGTGCGTCTATACGACTACTGGTGTCGACTTAATTTCCCCCTGTGTACTTCTGGCTCCACAGTATGACCTCGATCTCGACTATAATCTCGACTAGCATTATTGGGCGTTTAACATAGGCTTTGTTTGTTTCATATGTCATGCAAATAGATTCCATACTTCTGAATGGAGTATCATTTCCTGCGTGAAAGATTGAAAATAGATGAAAAGTCAGTTTTAAGAGGAAGCTTTCATGTGTTGGTCATAGGGCGAAAGGAATGACAAGACAATGATATAAACAACTTTGTCATGTTTTAAGGGTTAAGCGTGACACATGTCCTTAAAAATTGTCAGGATGTTTCTGCTAACCACAAACAATAAGAAATACGATACACTAAAAGCATCAAAGGTTGCCTTTTACCAATAGACAATAAAGTCTAAGCAGAACATTAATATTATGACCTGCCTAGGCAACACTTTAAACTATTAGAAATCTTTAGGACAGTGGCTTTGCCGAAGGAAGAACCAAAGGGAGTGTCTTAGCGAGGAGGGGAAAGGATTATATATGTAGGCAGTAGGCTTTTATCAGTAGGCAATTTGTAAATTTTTTGAAGGTTTAGGGAGCGAAAAAATTTATAACTGATACTTGATTACAGTCCATCTACGTACCGATAATGCTACAATAGGTTGAAGAGATACTAAAGAAAATTGAAAATGCTACCACGGGGATTCGAAACCGTGACCCACGCAATTGCGGCGTGCTGCTGTGCCAACTGAGCTATAGTGATCTGATCATGACACATTTCACCTTTATCTTACAATGTTTTAAAATATTAACAGCATGTCATATGTTAGTAACCATTAAAGGAAAATAGGAAATGGATTCTGTTAACAGATTTATTTTCTTTTCTGCATGAGTGACTAAATAGATAAAGCTATATTCAACACCTTACTAACATTTTTATTCAAAATTTGAATAAATTTTATGCCGGTTCATGCATTATCTCAACTCTTTTCAAGGAGTCCCCAAAAGGACAAATTGAGACACTACCGTCGAATGCCATTCTACGTTTTTTTTCAAATTAGTTGCAGCATGTTTCAATTAAACGGTGCAGCAAGGAAGTGTCTAGGAAAGAGGTGTCTATAGCTTAGGCATGCAGTTTTGATACCAAGTTGTTCCTTTGCACATGTTTCAATACTGGGCTTCTTTCCTTCCATCCTGGTAACATCCTGGTGACATCAATGAAACATCGGCTGATTTACAGTATAAAGACTTCTTCTTTTTAAGAAGCGGTAATCTTGGTTTCCTGTAGTTACTAGGCCACATTCTTTTAACGTTCCATGCCATGGCCATCAACAATGGATCTTCGATAATGAATGCTCTTTACTATTGTTACTTTTGTTGATATCTGGTCTATATTCCTTGCTCCCAATGATGGAATATATTTGTTTATCTAATCAATAAAATTCGTGTCGTTTATGTGCCGAATTTAATATTACGTTCCCGAATAGGATCGTCTTTCGGACATAAGTGGGGAAACTAAACGACAAAGAGGTCATCTTCAGTTTAAACGAGTACACAGAGTCGTAAAACACTCGAGTGAACAAGCAAAACTTGGGAATATCAGCATCTATCCACAGAAAGCTAAAAGAAACATCCAATTTACTTCGTCGGAATATTGCCATTCGAGAAGGAGGATGAGTGATTCTTCTTGTGCAGACCTGCTGTATTTTAGCCATGTATAAGTTGCTTTCATCATTGACTGAACAAGGCAGACTCTTTGTACGAGGACTAATTTTTATCAAACTGTAAACGACAGCACAAAAGTTTTAATGTCCTAGGAGAAAGTGTAAACCTAACGTTCAGATGGACCGTCTCTTGAATTGTTACTAGACTGGGTTACTTGCGATTCTCAGGATAAGGGGGTGGGGTCTAGTAGGCCTGAAGAAAATTCAGTGCTAATAAACATGTGAACCCTTTTTTATCTAGGGATGGAACTTGGTGTCTATGTTGATTCATTTTTGAGCTAAGTAAAAAGAAGTTTGCTTTTGAAATTGGAGGTGACTATGTTACATAACAGCCGGAAGGTAACAAGTATAAAAACAGTATTCTCAATCCCTTTGTTGTAATAATCGCCTACTAGAAGATTGTAAAAATAGCTTAAATTTACCAGATTGATAAGATAATAAACATAGCGGCTAGTGCAAGAGATATTTAAAATGCAATTAAACTGATTTGTGCCAAAAGAGTCAAGTTTATTCTAAATCCTTTTATCCTCTCAGACATTTTGTGCCGTCAGTTGCTGACTCCAGTTTATTTTCTCCGTTCCTAGAGAAATGGTGTTTTTTGTTCGTGCTTCTTGTAGTTGTTGTTGTTGTTGTTGTTGCTTCTTGTTGTTGTCTGTTGGTGACGGTTCGAAGGGGTAATCGTGACGTGTATTAAAACGTCAATAATTATGACAAATATAGTGTTTTTCCTGTAAAAGCTGCTGAACATGTTGATAAATAGTTTGCTGTGACACACTCTGGTATAGTGTCAGACATTGGGTGAGTACGCAAATAAGTAAATAAGGAGATTTTTGTTATAAATTGATAGCAAGGGGTTATGGGCTGTTAATCTTACATTGCTAAATCTATGAAAGCTTGTGTTCTGTCTCTACCGTTTTATGCGAGGCGCAAGGCTTCCTATCGTTATTTTTCTAACTTTATTTTCATACAGAATGCGTTTTACCTTGCATGCTTTTGTCATTAAAACTTTGCTTTTTAACTTAGTAACCAACAAAGTTGACGTAATCATGGGATGATAGATAATCCTTGCATTCCTGCTAACATAGATGCCAAGAGCATCAAACCAAGTTGTTACAATTGACAGAATTTTGAATGTCTACAAACCGCATGTTACCTAACAGATGTCTCTTATTTAGATTTTTAGCTGTTGAGTGTCACTTGATAGAGGACGGTGCTTCTTTTGAAGTGAGAAACCCCACTAAACCCAAATATTTAGTACTCATTACAAGGTATATGTATCTGTATCTACTATCTGAGCTGTGATTGTTGCATTGCAGATAGTATCAAACATACAGAAATCGATCCTTATATACATCAAGCTGATGGAGGAAAGGAAAAACCGCTTTTGAAGTTGTGCTACTTACAGTAAGCGCATTTGATGAGGATGTGGTGTTTACTGAGTTTTGAAACTCTAATGGATGGAGCCTACTTGAGCTCTAGACAACTTTCTTGAGAAAATACCTTGCGTATTAGAATTTTTTTGAAGGCTCTCTAACCACCTGCACTATCACAAGAGTTAGTATCGATCTCCATCAGGTACTTCATGGCGTTTAACACCGACATTGGCACTGGTGTCCTCTTCCCTAAGCTTAAAACATAAAAATTATGGAAGCTAAACTTTGACATCTGCGCTAGAAAATCCCGAAGATGAAACAGCGTGGTATCACCGGGAATCAACTCTCTGTCACTACGCTGCAGTCCGCCAGCATGAAGAAAGTGAAATGTGGCGTGTCTATCGATTCAAAAGCATCTCTACATCCTTTCAACTTGCTGTAACATAACGAGGCGTATTCATAGGGGCAATAGAGGGGGAGGGCAGTAGGTACTGGAAAAATGCGGTTGGTTTTTATTAAAATCCTTAAGAACCACCCAGTTCTAACCTTTTCCCCCTAGCGTTGACAAATCCTTAATTCCACCCTCCCGATAAAAATTGATATTTCCTGAAACTTGACGTTATTTATAATTGTAATAAGTAACAGATATGCAACATCAGTAATTTTAACATTCTTACATTAAAATTGACTACTTTAAAATATCTATAGATGTGTTATCAAAACAGATTGTGGACAAAAATAAACTGTACGAGTCCTGCGTCTAGTGTTCATTATAGGATGCAGTTTTACGTTTCAGTCTCCTATCACTATCGTCGCTGTTGTTAAAGCACTTACGTGGTTGATTCTGCCATTACAAATGAGCCATTCATTCATTATTTTGAACACATAAGCAGTAGAATTTGAGCATTAGCTGATAGATTTGGATAATTTTCTATAGTTTCCTGGGTGAGCAACTTAATTTATCCCTTAACGTGTAAGATGTTTTACAGCAATCATAAAGAGTATCGACAGAAATAATTAGCTATTAATTAATAGAAATGCTTGATTTTTGCACCTTCTCATCCTCCTTAAATTATTTGCACTTCCGCATACCCTCCTTTGGATAACACGCATCTCCTGGCCTCTTAACTTTCACCCCGAGGGGCAACAAAGTTCCTCGTTCATCATCACTGTTTAAGATCATGAAACTCTTGCTCGAACAATTTCATTTTGTTAAAGATTATCACGAGGGGAAATAGTTGGTCATGAAGAGGAACGTAGGTCGATTTCACGCAACCGAGCTTTTTTATTTGTTAATACTTTCATCTTTACCTCCCTGAATATTGACGTTAGTACTACATCCATGACCAAGGGTGTCCACAAGGGGTTTGGGCATGGTGGTAAGTATGCTGGTTTGAGGGATCGGTTTTTTGCCTTTGAAAATGCCCACCCTGCTTCAACGTTCAGTCTCACATTTCCTACTTTTCGCCTGAGGTTTGTTACGCAAGATTCCACTGAATGTACTTTATACATTAAATAATGGCGTTTCCCATTACCTCGAGAATCGTTGCAATGATCTTGAAATGCCCCTGTTCCTGTCCATAACTGTTGACGCAGTTTGATTTGATATCTGGTTGATGCCATTGCCAAAACATAAGTGTGGCTAAATTTTCTCTTTTCCTTTCACATTGAAGTTTTCCAACCCCTAGAAGTTTATTGCATAAACCTGAGCAAATATAACGACACAGATGTGTATTTCTACAAATAAAAAATATACGTGACATACAACAGGAAAACCTGTAAAACCACAGCCCTCGAAGGAACAGCCCTACTTTTTGCCATTTCTGAGAACTTCTGTGATGCAGTCTTTTGGAGACGAGAAACGAGCACAACAAGTAACCAACTCTAACACGTCCTATAGCCAACAACGTTTTAATTCTCTGCTCACCTCTGCCCTCTAAAAGTAGGTGATTTTAGACTCAATATGTCTCTGGTTAAATTGTTTTTAAACTCTGTGACATGACCCAGCTGAACGTAACTTTGCCCCTAATTTTATTTGTAAAAGTTGGGATTTATCAGATGACATCGATACATCCGTAAGAATTGACCCATCCTTTGAAATAAACTTTACTAATGTTAACATGAGTGCAATTTTGACGATGTAATACCAGTTAATGGCTGAGACATTCTATAGTAGGGGATACAACCCCGTTTACAGGTCACTAACTTCATCCTTAGTATTACGCTGTGTTTCAAACGTTTGGTTTGGAACATAAAACGTACATCTGATATCCTACATTTCCACAGTAAGCCATGCCGTGGAAGCTTTAACACAATAAACCTATATATCAACATTCCACACACATCTCTCTCTGCCGCCCTACTAAACTACCGTCTCTGAATGTTATATCCTACTTGTGGGCTGAGCCACGATATATTTCATCGATACACTTATAAAAAGGGAAATTCTGACTCGTTTTCATTATCGGAGCGCGTTACGGCAAGTTGACTCCGAAAGAACATGTGGTAACGAATGACACTACTGTAATGTTATAATAGTCAATGCTATCAAAGGATTAATTCAATTAATAACCAACTTATAGGATCATTTGACTTCGATGCGATATATTCTTCGACGCAGTATCAATTTTACCACCCATGTAGATTGTCCTCTGTTCGCTCGAAAAGCACCAAGAAAGGGCACATGTTGAAAGGATGCCCTATGTGTCAGATTACTTTTGTAACATGATAAAAATGCTCCTGGTCACGCAATAAATCGAAGCGTTAACTCACAGACACCGTGCCTGTCCATGATCAATTCCAAGTAGAGAAGCCCCTGGCTTTGCAACAGTTTATTGGTAATTTCCTGTTGGAACCAATTGAAGGCTACGTTGCTTATCTCGCTTTCCCATTATGAATTCAGATGTATTCTCTTAAGTTGCTCCCTGTTTCAGATCACGAAATGCACATTATTTTCAATTTTAACTTACGCAGAGATCTAGTCCTCATACTTGCTTACAAGTTCAAAACGTTTCTTGTATGACGCTTGTCTCTACACGTACTAAGCAGTGAGTTTCTCATTATACAAAAACGATGCAATAGGTTATAGAATTCAATTATTGATAGTTGATAGACCATAGAAAGTTCATATTGATCCGTGCAGCCAGCTAAACAGACATCTGTGTTAATTTTCAGTCGTTAGCTGGCCTTTTTTCTTATTGAAAGATTCCTCTCGTTAAGAAAGTGTAGTTATAATTACATGGCAATAGCGACAGCGAGGCTGGCGGAGTGGAACATTTACCGTTACTAGAACCTTAGTCTTTTTTAAGTAATGTATTTCGTTTTCCTGCACATTGCACTATTGTCTGAACTCTAATTGTTCACATGGCACCATTGTGATAAAAGAGGCAATGCTCTCTTAGTTACCGTATATCTCGTGCAAAAAAAACCGAGAAACCCTGATTTGCCTATAAAATATTCATTTAGAAAATGTAATTTTTGTTTGCTCTGGAAAAATGTTTATCCACTTCATTTCTGGAAGTCTCCTATCTTGTTTATCTATTTCTTTAATACCAAATACCAAAACTAGATTGTTTATAAGAATGTTTATGCTGATTTTTAAGATAAACTACACCAACAATCTTAAGGTGAGATCGACAGCTAAGTCAAGAATTGCCAGTATTAAATTTGTGAATAAAGGGGAGCTCACCCTTACGAAGTTTAATTTCATTGTCAAGGATAAGAAGTCGTTTATTAAAAGGTAGGCCTATAACATCAGATCTTGCTATAAGATAAGTGAAAATACAACTTTGACGTGGGGTTTTATCAGTTGTCATAAGGGCACTAGTTGACACTAGCGAAAATGCACTTTAAACCCCCTTAGTGTTTAAGAAAGCGCTCTTTTGTATTAAAATTTAACAAATTTTAAATTTGGATAGAAGCGGAGGGTCTCCTTAACACCTTAACGGCGTCGACAATAATAAAAGTTAGCTCTGGTGCTCGATAAGCAGATGAAATTTCTGATATATGAAAACAGACAATGGAGATGTAAAGTAACAGATAATCAGAACACATGCTTGTTCAAGAACTATTTTGCTGATAACCATCAGTTGATGTACATCAGCAAATAAAAGTGCAAGATCGTCACAGTCTTTAAAATGATCGAGATATCTATTATTGAATACCATTTGGTTCTTAACTGCTGCTTTGTAAAAAGTAGATATTCCTTCGTGAGGTAGTATCACGCTCAGACTACCCTATTCCCGATCATATTTCGAAAAACATGATAATGCCATGGCTTACAAAAGCTTAAAATTTTATTTCATATTCGAAGTGGAAATCGTTGAGCAAATGTGTTTACCCACAAGAACTCATTTTTAATCTTTTCTTTATTGCTTTGAATACCGTAACTTCCTATAGAAACAGAACTGTACAATCAAATATCCTTGTTATGTTATTTTTGTATCGATGTGTCTTTGAGTATAATCATAAACTATAGAAAACACGTTTTACATGTGATTTACAATTTGATATGCTATCTACTGTATGTGATTATTCTAAAACGAAAGAACTTTACGGTTCCTGGTGTAGTCAAAGGGATTACTATTCATGTATTTGCCATTATTTGATGATGTGATCGTCTGCTACAATCGATAGAATCTCAAAGCTGGCGAAATTAGTCATGTCGGTTTCAAAGCCATCTCTCTTCCTCAGTGAACCGCAGCTAGTACCACAGAAAACTTTAGAGCCTTTTACTCTGCCTAATCTTAGTCAGCCTCGAGTTAACCTACCACCTTTGACGGCGCCAACAGCAAGCTTAACTAGATTAAAGCAATTCACTCGGTATCGCATGATATACATGCCCACATTCGTTGAGACGATATTTTCATTTAGAAACATGTAACTCAACTAGCCCTGTTGAAAATCGGTTTTGGAGTCTTTTTTTTGCTTTCATCACGGAAAGTTGCGTGTACATAGGAGAAGTATGTTGAACGTAACTGAGAGAAATACTTAACCATGTGCTTACGACGTGAACACGAAGGGGGAAAGTGTTTCGATGGGACAGTATGGGAGATAGAGTGTGTATTGTAACTTGAAGATTGCAAAATTTGTAGATCGTGCATTTTGGGTTTGCAAATTTGATATGAGAACGTATTATTGGAAGATGTTATCATCAATGTCGATGAACTGGCATCTGCGCATAGCTGATGAGATGGAAATCTTCAACATGTTAACGGGAACCAATACTGAAATCTCTTATCAAAAAGGTCAAGTACCACAGAAGAAGAAAGTATTGAATATATTTAGTCGCAATCTTCAAGTGCATTTTCTTAGCAAGGATACACATTGGCAGAAGAAAGGTTCAGTTTGGGAACGGGAGGAGAATGACCTCTGATATAGATATAAGTTTTGGTAATCAACTTTTTCAGACGTCCTATACCACACACAATGTTCGTAAACAAAAATACTTTAAGAAGCTTACACTTTTGTATTCAGGGATTTTTAGCATGCAGTTTTATGAAACTCTCATCTGTATTCAGCCCTCTCTTATTTAGGATCGTTATGGGAGCCCTTTAATGAAATACCTTTCGAAACCTGGAAAGCTATTTTCAAAACATAACTAGATGTAACTGGAAGAACAGAAGTACTCCACTCAGAACACACTTACTATCATTTCTAAAAGGGACCGGTACATTTCTTTGCAATATTTGCAGTGAAGAACTTGGCAGGAACTCGGTTTTTGCTCAAACTGCAAAATGTGTATCAACGATAGCTGTTATGACGTCACAGTCCTTTTCAAAGGCAAACTAACTATATTTAAGATCGATACTAAAACTCTAAGCCTACCGTCAGTATTTTCAATGGCAATTGAAACAAGTGAACAACTTCCGTTACCTTGGCAATGCACTTGCCCATAAATCTAGTTGTTCCAATGCTGGAATCGAATCACAAGATCCTGATCTAATATGCTCGGAAAAATCTGAATAAATCCGCACTGGAACCAACCCAAGTTAAGGGAAAAACAGGCGAAAAATGGTTATTTAGGAATAAGAAGGATGTGCAAAGGAAGGGGAAATATATCTTGCTCTGTAAAAACTCAGCGATGGGACCCATTTCTTGATTATCTGTTGCATAAAAAAGAGGGAAAACTTCATTTGATATCGAGGGTATGAATCTGCACCTGTAGTAAACTATGTCCACTAAGTTTCACACCCTTCAGAGAAGTGGATGAAGCATTGAATGTTGTTGAAATATGTAGAGGGTTTGATACCAGTTAGGCCTGAGGGACTCTTCCTCTTTTCTTGAGCACTTATATTTAAATATTTCAGAGCGACCTCAGCTCGCTGTAGTGTTCTCAAGTATTCAAATTGCAAATTAGAGGTCGATTGAGGCCCCGGCTGCCGCCATACTAACAAACAAACAACATCATTTCATTTGTTTTGGACTCAATTGAAAGGACTTCTTTTCTATTGGCAAAGACAAGTGAGCGTTTCTCTTTCGTTGCGCTACTTTAAAAGTGAAATCTTCAAAGCTGGAACCTATCCAGCACAGTTTTGGTAAAAGAGAGCTGCAGAGAATCTGTTACTGGCGTAATACTCCATATTCTCAAGGCGTTGCCGCATATTTATGATATGAGAGTGGGCAATATGCCAGTCACATTTTCTTATCAGGAAATATCCATGTTAAATCTTGACTTTCCGGAAGGTCGCTTTGCTTCTTTAGCATGCACTCTAAATTGAGTAAACTTTGGAAGCCTTCCTTATTGACGCTTCTAGCTTTAAGATTCAATCGACTCTTCCAAACAGTAGTGATAACTGCTTATCACTTTTCGTAACTGATGGATGACATATAGACACGACTGTATATTAACTGGAAGATCGCCTGTCTTGTCTAACTGTTCGCTTTGTCAAGACTCTTCAAAGATGCTGTGCCTTGAGGGTTTTTTGTACATCACATGTTCATTGCTTCGTACAAAAATGCTCTGGAAGTGTCTTTTACGTTATTTTTGAATAACTGTGCAAAGCCGGGAGGAGATGTTTTAGATCTGTTTACGAGATGTACCTT
Organism: Carybdea cf. marsupialis auct. non (Linnaeus, 1758); assembly: GCA_010016065.2. Taxonomy (NCBI): domain Eukaryota; kingdom Metazoa; phylum Cnidaria; class Cubozoa; order Carybdeida; family Carybdeidae; genus Carybdea; species Carybdea cf. marsupialis auct. non (Linnaeus, 1758). Next base: position 18,286 of record JAAAKL020000710.1, read on the forward strand.
TCACAATGACCTGGGAAATTCGGAGCATAAGTACGAAAATACTATGGCAATAAGTACATTAACGCTTTAAATGTTTTTCCAGCTCAAACAGCCGCTTATTAGATCAACGACTACTTCAGAATACAGCAAGATACTTCCAAGCGATCCGCATTTTCCTCCACGGATTTTCTTACTTCAATACGTTGCCAAAAGTACATTATTGTGGATTTGAAAAGAAATATTCTTCTTCGTGGCCAAATCTTGCTTTTGACTGCCACCAAGCTTAGACATGCTTTTCGCTTTCCTTTGAGTGTTGAATTAATCTCTCATCATACTTCAAAGGACATTACCAGCCCATTTAATGATGCTATGATAGCCATTAGATGAGTAATCGCCATTTATTGAGTCAGTCAAGGTGAAATAAAGACGCATACCAGTTTCAAAACAAAGCAGTTCAAGATTTCAAGTGCTTTGTCGACTTGTGAATCCATTCTTCCACTTCGATATTTATATAAAACAATCTGTTATCTATGTGCTTGAACATCAGCTTATTGTGACCCAGTCATATTCAGAAGATACTCCTTCCTACCGTGTTTGTCTAATGGTCCGGAGGCGATTTTAACGGCTATTTCTACATTGTTTATGAAGGTCTCTTATTCTCAACCAGGCAAAGCATTTTGTCTGTGTGAGAGGATTAAAATATTTCGATCAAAAGTGATCAAGTTGGCATCCTCTGCTCCTTGTAAATTCTTCAAAGATTAACAGGCCGCAGCCTCCTTTGCTCTCCCCTAGAAGATATATAACATCTTGCAAAAGTTCAATATCAAGGAAATCTCTACCTCCTTAGAACTGCTTCGAGGTGGTAGGTTCTCTCCGAGAGCGATGTAAAAATTGGCACGTAAGTCATTTCCTTCTTTTATGCGGTTTTTTTTGCAATATGGCAGAATCGTTGTACGTTAGAGGCCTCTTTTTCTGCTACAAATTTCCCCCTTTTACATCTTCACAGAAGATTCATTTCCTTTACAGGAACCTTGAGCATAACTAAATCCTCCATAATCGAAAGCAAATATAATGGCCCCATCTGAGATTTTCGATGAGTGAAAACATTGGCCATAAAATAAGTATCATACATTAACAGGAGGTGACAAAAGTGAGAGAAGCCTCTTTACTTTAACATTTATGATTTTTTTACAAAAAAAAGGTGTTGATCAGAATTTGTAAGAATTACCTCAGTTTTTGCAAAGATTGTTCCCGCAAACTTTTTTCTTAGTATAGGTCATTGGCAATATCTTCTACCGCTGGTTGCTTAATGTAGTCATTTGTTTTTCTCTGAAAAGTTTCACTTTCTTTACAGGCTACTTCGTTTTCTTCCTTATCAGAGATGTTTCCAAAAATACTTTAAGTAAACATAACGGTTGGATTTACCTTACGTTGGAGTTGGTCAATTTTCCATCAACATGAAACATGCCGTGGGCTAAAGGAAAATTCAATAACAAGAAGATTGGAGAAAAAATGAAATAAGGAAACAAAAAGAGAAACAAGTACAATCAGAGTTAGCCCCACACAAGAAAAGGAGGGGCTTGTTACGGTTTGTCGTAGGATGGAGCCATTTATTTCAATAGTCGTGCTTTTAGAAGAAACATACCAAGTGTTGCCTAAATAATAAGCATAATAAAATTAAGTCAAAGCAAATTTTTTGCAATACTACAACACCATCCTAAATACCCCTGAGCTAGCATAATTGAAAGAACATTGAAGTGAATTTAACCAGCCCCAGTCCTTCAATTGACTGTGGAGCAGAATGGCAAATTAGTAGCAGAAATGCTGGCCGTTCCTAATATTATATTTTGTGAAAGGAACAGAGATGTTAGAAACGTAGCAGCAAACAAAGCACCTCGATACCTGCGCCTGTTTCCGGCTAAAAGATGCAATGATAAAGATAGCGATGACAAAACAACTTCTTAGATAACTCTATTCTAAGCAGGCATTTGTAAAAGGCAAGTAAGGGAGGCTTCTTGTACCCAAAACAGAAACCTAAATAGAACTTGTTTAGCTTGCTTAAAATACCTCAAACTTTGTCTACGTTATCTTGAGACCCTTGGTTACCTATTATGTATACTAAAAATGATCACTAAAAATATCATTAGAAATTGTGACGTCAGCATGGAATATTTACAAACAGTTAAAAGCGATTTACATAATTTAGAATTTTGAGCCATCAGTTTTTGATAATTCTCTACAAACATCAATAAACATGTTTGTATAAAAAAGAGATAAGTTTGCGAGTTGTTTAAAACGAGACAATAGTGGAAACAGTTTTGAAAAGTTTAACTAGCGTCATATGCAAATGACCACATGGCTTGAAAATTACTATACCCCAAAATGATCACAATACCATGCCTTTTAATGTTATGGCTTTCGCTTTTACACAGAAACTGTAGAAGACAGGCAGCCTGAGGTAAAACAATGCCTCGCTTATGTTAGGCAATGCAGGTTAGATTTTGGTAGGCGGCATTTTTCCAACCTATGAGCGAAGTGAGGCAAAAGCAATATGGGTAAAATGTTTCCAAAGGAAAATAATGGTAGTCTTAAAAGGTCTTTCTCTTTCCGTCCCTTTCAATATCCGTCGTCGATTCGTATCAGTATCAGTAGATTGACGTTCGTTCAGTTTCATCTTTTTCATCACTCCCTTAAGGCACTTTTAATAACAGAAACTAGGTGAGTGCTTCCATAAAAGTTACATTTTTTTAGAAAATGTCCCAACACAACCCTTAGCAAGATATTTTGCTTTATAATCCATTGGGAATTATCAAGGTTATCTGCAACAATGAAATAAGATAAATTGCTAAAAGTCTAGTCCACGGGTGGAGATAGTGATGAAATATTACACGATTGAGGTTTTTACTGTAAACAAGATATATCGAGTTTCCAACCAAGAGGATTGTACTTACGTTGCAAATATGATGATGAAGATGCAGTATATAAGAACTGTGCTGTATTTAAGCTTTCATTGGGCCTGTCCCACAAATATATTTGATGCCCCTTCCATCTCAGTGTTTGGGAAGTTACAAAAGTTTAAAGGATATCTTATATATTTAAGTACTACTTACAAATGAAGCAATTCTTTTACACTGACAAATTCAATAAATATTGAAAACTCCACTTTTGTTAAAGAAAAGATTTGATGTTTAGCACACAGAGAGAGGCTTCTATGCAACTCCAGACCTCTGTTATAACATCGTGTCAATTCCTTCCTTTCAGGCGACTAGATGATTGTTCTCTGCATCGCTATATACCGCTACAGGAAAGAAAACGTGTAGAAGAGTGAATAACTGGGGCTATGATGCAAACGATTAGTCTTGGTTTAATAATTTCTTGGCCCTATGGTAGACGACACGCTACTTCTACACAAGATAGCAGGTGTGCATCATTTAGACATTTCCAGCTCGTTCATATTCAGTGTTTCTTAGTTCACCAGGGCACGTTCTCATTGTGTACATAGATATTGATAGAAAACGTCCTGCTTTTAAATGAGACGATAACCTCCGCCTACGGAGACCCACAAGATTCTGCTTCGGTAGAATTTCTAAATTCCTAAAGACATCGGGTATGTTTCATGCTGGGGCGGGAAAACTTTGTCATTTCCTAGCTAAACTAGAGTCTGAAAGCCCAAACATGAAAAAAGAGCACCTATCATACTACACGTACATTCGTAATACCATTTGGGGCCCCAAATCTTCGGGGCCCTTGATTGATTTTGCTACGTGCAACGTTGTTAATCAGCCCCAGTCGACCAGCTAGACCCTATCTGATGTCTAATGATACGCTTATTTGTTTCTCTACGCTTCCTACTCTCATTTATCATCATTTTTCATCTCATTAAGGAAATCTGAAGCTTGTCGCGAAACAGCCAACCAGAGTAAGAGTTATTACGTCATGATAGTCTATGAAGGTCTAGATAAAACAGAGCTCCTTAACAGATGCCTCTTCTAAAAGAAACTAAAGACATTTCTATTTATAGAATCTAGTACAACTTACCTAGCATAGCGTATTTTCTCTAATAAACGCAACTCTTCTAGCAAAATATATGAGATAAACGTCGCTCTCTCACAAACGCTGCGTCTTTTAAAGCGGAGTTGATGAGAAAATATGTCAATCTTCAACTTTTTAATTCAAGAAGAAATGCGTTACAAGGAGTTTCGGTGGGAATATTTATTGGTGTGTAACAGCTGGGTTGCACGGGCACACTTCAGTGAACTTCTCGCATCATTTTACCAATTACGATTGAGTGCCCGTGATATTCTTCAATTTCAATAAAAACTGCTATAAGTTTCGATAATTCTAGATGTAAAGTGTCCACTAAAATTCCTTGTCTGTTATCTTCTTGTGAGTTCCGACTGCATCTACATCCAGCTCCTTGACCCCCACAGTGCATCACTTTTGCCAACCGGAGACTCTTCGACTTCCGATGTCCAGATGCTTATGTAAACATAGTGTCCAAGGGTAATGGCAAAAAACCCCGTAAATTAAAAACATTTCATGTTTTATTGGTATCGCTCATGACATTTTTCTGAAGCTGCTCTTTGCAATCAGCAGCAAAATATCTTTTCATTTGCTTGTAAACTGTTCTTATTCTTCAAGTGCTATTTAGATGGATCTACCTGAAGGCACATCATTGTCTGATTAAACAAAAGGAAAACATGAACTGTTTCTTCAAAATGCAGACTTCTTTAGATGATATAAAATCATGGTGTGAAGAAACACTTGTGTCACTTAACTTCAAAATGAAAATTTATTTCACAATTTATTGTCAAGAAAGTCGTGTTTTGATACAATAGGAAAATGTCGAATGAAGAAGGGCATAAACAATCTATATCCATAAATGGTGAAGGAAGCGAAATTCTACAGTTGTGGATTACACAAGACGTAAAAGCAACCGTGAAGCAGTAAGACAATACTTGACGAACAGAGAGTGAGAAAACAGGAAGCGAATAGGAGGAGCAGAAAGAATAAAATTTGAAAGAGGTGGATATGAAATAATAAGCCTTGACTTGGAAAAGATCTACTTGGATGGATACATGAAAGCAGAGCAAATCTTTTGCGTTGTCTTGAAAACTTATTATTTGTAGGCCCTATAAGAAATGTCATACACGATAAAAGTGCTAAGGAAGATGTCGTTCCATGGAATAGCTTCCAGTCTAGCAGTGGTTTGTTAGAGAGGTTCCTGAAAATGACATTTTTATCACGGTGCAGAACAGCAACGATCCAGAAACATCCTGCACACCTTATTGATAGAAAACTATGCCATTCATGTTCAATGTATATCAAGAAAGTACAAATTTATTGCATGTTCGATACCTGCAATGGATAAAAGAGTTGTATGGGCGCATATGACAGCGCCAGCAATAGTAAAGCGACGTGGTGAACGGGAAGGAATGCTGAAGTTTGTTTGTTTGACAGGAAAAGCTGGTGGGTCTGAATTGAAACTATTTATGACCTTTGGTGGTGTAAACCGTGCATGTAAAGAACAAAACACTGAATTTATAAGTAAATATGTCATCAAAAAAGTTCTTAAATGAATAAGAACTAGCCTTGTACGCCTACTTTGTTGAAGCAGTTTTGGCCGATTATCTTTTAAGCTTTGGGCTTGGGATGCTTTTCAGTACAACAAGATGGGTTCCTTTCAGTGAAAACTGTCGAAAGAAAATATTGCAGATGTTACGATTCCAGGTGGTTGGCTAAAATACATACAGACGCCAGATGTATAATGAGAGAAGACCTTCAATAGATCATTCATAGATCTTTATAATGAATGGATGGTGGTAGTCGTACAGCTGGTTAAAAATGGGAAAAATCATTAACCTCCATCGGCACGAAAACTTGCACAATGAAGTTTAAAAGCGTGGAATGGATTGAGCAGTGAAACAATTATCATATCTTTCAAATCATGTTGTTTGATGACACTCAGCTATGGATGGACCAAAAGATGGACAAATCCATTGTTTCAAAGAGAATTTGTCTTGTTCGAATGTTGTCACTTTATTGTCACAGTGGCAGTGGACGCAGATCAATCTTTTCATAATCCGCCTGAAATTTCTTGAGTCTGACGTCAGCGAAAGCTCTGAAACTTATGTAACAGACGAGGCCTCTGATGGAGATAATGATTGGCATTCTTTGACATTTTTCATGACGTGTCTTTTGTGAACTCTAAAACATCTTTCATACTATCTTTTGTTACTTTATTTTTGTTCGGGAAAAAAACATCGCTTTAAGTCTGTTTTTATCTCGTATTTTGTAATTGATGCCTCAGTTTGATAAACACGGCCCTCTATTAAACGTCTCACTGAAAAGTTGGATTTTATAGTAAATGTAGCGGCGTTTGTAAAAGGTAATATTGTAACATTCTCACCCAAATACATATTAGATAACTCAACGGAGTTTTTACTAAGTTTGTCTACCACCCTTAACTTTAGGGAAATATTGATCATCCCGTGGCCATATGTTGGGGTTATTTTTTAAAAAACTGTGGCGACTCGTCAGAGTTCTCCGACGCTGTGGAGATGGGGCTGCTTTTTATTCGGTGGATTATTTACTAAACCTGAATACTGTTTCTCACCTGGATAAGCTCTCTATGAATAACCTTTCTATTAACTTTCCTTACTATGACAATCACTGCAATCCCCCCTAAACATACCCCCTTCCCCACTCCTGGGGAAAACTGCGTCGGAGCCACTGCGTATCACCAGTGACAACTTTACCCGTGATTACGTAGTAAACCAAAAAAGACGACAACAGCACATCTAAGTAGACCTATTTGCAAACATGCAGAAACAAACCTTGCTATGAATCACCATGTTGTGTCTGCGATTGCAATTGCCCAGGCCAGGCAATTGTCCATCAGACAAAAGGAGTCGTGACAACTGGATTATCATGGAGCTTGCAAATGATTTTAAAAACGATTGCACGAGAAACTTTTAAGTACCTTCCTGTACCTCTAAGTATGGCTTGGTCTTGGCCAGGAACTCAGAGTCGAAAGAGGCTGAAATTGATATCTTGAACGACAATCCTGACACGGAGACCATTCAAATTTCATAGTTCGTGTCGTTTGCTACAAACATTAGGATCCAAGTCTAAAGATCGTAGGAAATGCAAGAGGCGTATTTTCTATGGATCTGCGTGAGGTATTTATTTGCATGTTTGAGCAAACAATGCCGAGTTGTTGGGATTATGCCAAGAACGGCAGTACTTGCAGCAGCTTAAAAGATTTTACCTCTTTAGCTTCAAAGGTTATGTGCATTGGTGTAAAATGTGTGATCGCAGCTCATTCGCGGAATGCTCCTCTTGCGTCGTAGTGATGGTACGATATCATACTAAGTTGGGCCAATTTTGAGAAATTTTAAGACATTTGTCACCCACATCCACAGTAGATCAAACCTTCATTCCAAGCCAAGACGTTCACCAAATAACAGAATCGTAAGCAGAATATACCTGACGCTATATCATTCTATACGGAGTGATAACTATCAAACCACAAGGTTTTACATTGTGTGTGAACAGAGCAACTACTTCGCGTTTTGATTCATTTTATGATATACTGGCAAATCCTGCCTATTTTCAAACAATTGTAACTATAACTGCGGCAAAAGCTTTGCGAAGTTGAAAAATATAAACATTGGGGGTTTTTCCAAGTGTAACTATTGAAGTTTTACAGACGCTGATCTGATTGGCCGTTCCTTCATTCTCTCCTTAGATCTGCCGGCTATTCTATCTATAGTTACTAAATGAAAATGGGTAATCTCTCATGTGCAACATGCAAAGAAAGAGGTACCACAATGACGTCTTTGAATCAAAGAGATCGTTTTCGGGGGGTTCCCCTTCGTTTCCGAGTTAATGCATTCCTAATCGATTACGCATACAATAATATACTGCTTGTCTACGTAGAATTTCACTTCAAGGAAGAGCAGTAATGAAAAACACCAGAAGTTTGATTAGTTAATCTATAAATGACATAGAGTCTGTTTTTTATAGTAACACGAGGAAACTAATGGCCGTGGTAACGAAGACACAGATTGTGTGGAACGAGTGGCTTATACTGAACTGGCGTAAGCCGAAGTTGTCTTTTGGGGTCAAATTCAAGACGAACTTTCTACTTCGTTCCTCAAAGGTCCCATATGAAGGCTTAAAAAACGACTTAAGTTTATATGACTTCTTCAGTTACAAAATCAGCAAATAGTTGATTGACGGCCTGATCTCACAACACTCCCTCACAACTGACAATAAACAAGTGTCGCCCTATTACGGCTTCAGTGGAAGACCTAAAGCCTTTGTTGGTGTGTATTTTTTTGAAGGGCCTTCTCTCATGTGATCTACTATCATTTGATGTTATTCACTATGCGTTATTTCATTCCACTAGACGTGGAATGGTTGATGTGTGCAACGTTTTAGGAAACTTTAAGATATCTATTGTCCAGTACAGTGTCATCAATTTGCAAGTGTTACTAGTTTCATCCGTTTTTGTCGTAATCCGTTCAAACTTCAATGGACAGGAAGTTGGTAAAATCAAAAAGGAAAGAAAATTGGGCGAACCCATGATACCTGATATCTGAATATGCAATTATCAAACCTTGCTCATAGCCTCCTGTGAGTGTCCAAGTTGTATCGTACAGAGTCTACATTCTGTGGTGTTTCTGCTAGTACTCCCTACCGTATTATCCAGGTTAGGGAGGTGAAGGGGGTACTAAGTCCCCCCTGCACACCCGTGCGAGTGTACATGCCTGTGTTCTTGAAACTCCAAATGAAAAATTTGATCTCGGTTTGATTGGAAGCTCTTGGATCTAGCATCGCTCAAAAAGGTAGTTTCACAAGCCTATAAAAGTGAGGAAGATTTTCAATTTCTTTACGCACAAAAGGTCGTGGCCATGGGCGTAGTCTACATAGTTGACAATTATTGATGGTCACGAGTACACCAGCTGTTAAATCTATTCCTTCCGACTGGACACCCCAATTTTCCCATCGGATCTGAGCAAATTAAAAATTTGATCTTTGACACAAGTGTGGGGAACTTGTCCTTGGCGCCAATCATTGCTCATTCTCCGTAAGAATAGGTTATTTTAAAAGTTTGTTCTAAACATATTTGTGCCACTGGCAAACCCGGAGAGAGTAGGGGCATGCCCATCCCTAGGGACAAGACTTGGCTTCACCAGCACAGAAGAATTCGTTAAGTAATAATCTAAATTATGTAACGCCTTCAAAGGTACAGGCTGAACTCGCCCCCGCTATGGCTCATAAAGCTATGGCAACCAAGTTACAGATCTCATCTCTTATTTTCTGACTTGGACTTCCACTCGTATTACTTAGATGACAAAGGTCAATAGTTACTTACATGTTGCTCTCTTCTGACGCCAACTAAAGGTTCTGCCGTGCAGTTGAGCATGAAACCACGAAGAGATGAAACTTAAGACTGAAGAGGTTTTGTGATATAGACCTGAACACTCACGTCCCAGATTCAACAAGATAAATGAGTGATGTCATGTCTAAATTAGATCCTTACAAATCCGTCGAGGCAGATCGTGAAAGCGTGATTGCTAGTGAAATTGCGCGATTCTGCAATGTAAGCTAAGGGGGGATTGTAATGACACCAGAGTAGTCTTACTCCATTTCCCAGAACTCTGCTTGTATGTAAACTAGTAGGAAATTAGCAGCTCTGGACATCTGCCAATAGAGCATTAAACAACCAATTATGTAAGATTTAGTCTGATTACCATTTAAAGTTCCTCTGTTTCTAGAGCTGATTAAGGAACTTATATGAGACGAAACCTGTAGCAGACTTCCCGATAGTAAAGTCATTAGTTATAAAAATCATGAAAACTACGCAACAAATCATGCTGCAAACTGCATTTCTATGCGTAAGAAGATTGCAAAGTTAAGGAATAAGTATCAGCAACTTTGGAGCTGCTTGGTAGGTTTCAAAAAATATATTCATCCATGAACAGATTTTGTCTTTCACTTGATCAACTATTAGCTTCAATTTTCTGTCGCTCATGCCTGGAGTTGCATATTACTTATTGGTCATTGAGACGTTTCGTCCATATTTGGTCTGAGCATCACTAAACAGGAAAGGTGCTTTTGGGCAAAGAGTGAGATTTACCAAGGAAATGCATCTTAACAAAATTAAGCAAAAAACCACGTTAAGTTTTGGCTCTTCCCTTGCATGCTTTCAGTCTCATGTTAGATGTGCTAACTAAATTTTATGGAGACTGAACAGCTGAATCTTCGAACGGAGTTCCTATAATTTAGCTTTCTATATTATCGTCTATTACAAAAATATAACACCACTAAAACTGATACCAGGTAAAGGAAAAGAGGACGTAAAAAGGCAGGTGGGTCAAGTGAGAGAACTAGCCACATGGGCGGTACACAGCTGAACTGGACTTTAACACTTGTTTTATAGAACTCCTTGAGCGTTCCTTATGCACAAAGGAGAAGGTTGGTCATGGAGCACCGCCCCTGTGGCAAACAATCTCATTAAACCAAGTTCTGTTTTTCACTTTCTGATTAGTTACACTAAAATGCCATTTGTCGCGAATTATCACAAATTCTTGGATAGGCGAGTGTCTACCTTGCCACCCATCTCAACAGCCACTATATTTAAAGGTAGGCCTGCTTAACGTAGAAACATCGACAGTGAAATTTTGTAGAAAAACGAGTAGCGAGGTGTGCACTCTCTGTAACAATCCTTGCTCGTTTGAATCATCGTTCAGTTTAGTCCACCACTCCTCGAATCCTCCCTAGGCTCCTGGTAGTGTAAATGAGTGAGAAATTGCGATTAAGTTCGAATCAAACATATATGACATGCATTAAATGAAAATTGATGTTAGGAATTAGTTAATGAATAACTGTACAAGATATTATTCTACTGGTTTTCAGGTTCTCTAATGTCCACTGAGTTGTTTTCATGACAAGAGTTTGCTTTGCTCAAATAGGCAATTACAGAGCACTGTTAGCAAACAATGGAGTCAGATAACAAAATCGTTGAGCTACGTTCTTATTAATGCATAATGTACTCACTGGCAAGGAAGGACGAAGAGCAACATTGAGGCAAGGACAGCAGCATCAAGAGAAATCTACAACACCACCAATCGAGCAATAATGACAATAAAGAGGGAAACTACCAATGCTGTTTCCAATGTGACACTAATTTTGATATGTTAATAACTTTGTGTTATAGGCCATAGTCCTAGCTGCATTTGAGATGTAACTTTTTTTATATAAACGTCGTAGACTTTATGACGACCAACAATATGGGGGAGAGAAGTTGGACTTCTCGTTCGATTTATAGTTACGAAGTTTGTTTAGTATCCCATTATTGACTTGACCTTTGAGAAGAATTGGCTTTTATCATGTCATGACTTATGTTATCAAATAAATTTCCTTTCATGCTTAAAATCACTCGGGATAGCAGTGACTATTGACACACAGGACAAAGAAAGCCCTGGAACACTACCCAAGTTTTGTTTAACGGTAAGTTAGAGTCAACCGATCTAATTCTTTATGCGTTAGAGGGTGATCAGTTTTTAAGAACACCGACCAAACACCGTGACAAGAAAGCCCGGTGATGTCTCCTCAGTGCGAAGCTTCTCCAATTATAAAAGCCATGATTAAAAAGCAATCGTACTGCGTCCTCGATCCATCCGCCAAAAGACGGGAAGATTGTTGTGAGTCTCTAATTCACAAACGTGTTTTAACCACTGTTTACAGAAACAGTTTCTTTCTATAGGAGATTCTCACCTCTCTCACAGCTTTGAATAAACTGTGCTGTAACCATTGGCGACCGTTGAATAAGGTCAGTGGGGTCTATGATGTTGAATAAACCATTGGCCAGTATTATCAAAGGAGCACCAGCAGCTGTCAATGTTTCCGATGTTTCCAATTTTCAGTTGAGAATAGGGTCACGTAGGACATTCCACAGGACCATATTCCTACACCTTGTAGCTCTATATTCCAACGCAATAATTTTTCCCTGTTTAGCAGGCTAAAGTAGAAAAAAGCAACATTGCAACTAAAACAACATCATGGTAAGAGTAATGTTCAAAACGTTTGTTATGATTTGAAGTCAAGACCCTTCGGAGATAAATTGTATGTAGGCTTCCATTGTATTGCGCTTGGTAACAATGGGAGGAGTCCAAGAGCAAATCTTCAATGGTTTGTGGCACACTAATGAGACAAGACATGTATCACGTGACAACTTAGGTGTTACGAAGCAAACGGTTACTATTATCAGTTTCCAACGCCTCCATTGATTGAACCTCTGAGTATTATTTTAAGTGTTTTAAGTAATATGAAACGATCCAAACATGCGAGTTTCCTTCAGAAAAGTCAAAACTGATTATGTTATTAGTTAAGAGGTTACTAGGACGCTCTATATATGGCTCATGATTTTTTGCACATAAAAACTCTACAGAAGGATGCTTTTCGCATAGATACGACAAAGTTGTTTTATATCTTCTTTTAACAGGCTCTTATGGCGGAAACCGGTGGCAAAAACATATCATAGACTACGTATCGTGACATCAACTTATGTGGCGGCTGCGTTATTTTCATGTTTCGATTTTGTTTGCATTACTCTTATGATAAACAACTTATGACCGAGACGTACGAGGTTTCCTTTAAAACACTAGGATTTTTAGCGACTTCTTTTGAACGATAAAATGGCTAGCGAAAACGCAGTAGGTTTCTTGTGAGTGATTTACTTCTCTCGTCTAGGCTACTGAAAAAGCAAAGAAATAACAAAGTCTAGTCTATAAAGCAGTTACACTAACTACACAGTTAAAGTAAAAGAAAGATTGCATCAAGAAATAGAAAATTCTTAAGCACTAACTTTTTAAATTCCTAAAAATAACAAACCCACTTAGGAAACCATCGACAGTTGTAACCATACCAACAACAAATGATTTGTCTAAAGATGACTACATCTGCGAAATCAACATCATAGGAGATGTGCATTGTAATGTATCTCTCTTTCATTGCAGACGAATTCACTCAGTGTTATATTCTGGCCTCAATAGCAACCGAAGCAGAAAAACATGGTAACGAGTTTAACTGGAAAGGAAGTTAGCTGAGCATTAGAAATATCACTGGGGCAAACCTTCGTAGAAAATGATGTTTCTTTTTCTATCAAGGCATGGACTTGCAATCATCTCGTTGTTTCTTCTTTTCATTGCAAGTGAAATATTTTGTTAATATGGAACCTCCTGTACATCATTAAATAAACGTCTTGTGCTTCCTTTCTGTCATTTTTGTACTAACAAAGATGATAGCTAAGTCCAAAGGAAAGATTCAAAATTTCCTGAAAGAGATGAGGCTTGTGTGTGCTTATGCGCTAATTATCAATCGTTTAAAATATAGACGAGTAGCACAAAGGTGAATAATAATAGCTATGATGACGTAATATGGAATGTTAAGTCTACACTTCATGCACAGACTTGTCCACACACACACACCAAGGTGATTAAACAAGATAATCAAAGTAACACGATCGGAGCAAATGAGTGTAAGCATACCTTATTTATGACACTACCATAGCAATTTATTGTCGTGGCAAACAACTTTTGAGAATTGAACGAGCTATAAACAACGGTTTGTTGCAACTGTAAATTCGGCTGCGCATGAAATGTTCATAGGACAGCTAAACTTTGAGGCATACTAACTAGCATGGCTGCCCTGCCAAATATCAATAAAATGGAAAGTTTCTGGCAATGACTCGGTCTTTGAAGTTCTGATCGGAAGAGGCCTACCATGATAAAACTTTTTTAACAGGTACGGGGCCCTCAATCACTTTGTATTTCTTTCCGAAATTGCAAATGACATCTTGGAGTGCAAAATCAATGTATGAAAACAGACGCTCTATCTGATGTCAATCAAACACACCTCTGAAAACCTACGTCCTATTTGATTTTTGCTATTACAGGTAGCGACAGCTACAAAACAATTGAAACTTCTCTTAAGATTTGTCTATTACTGGCTTACATTCAGGTTTTCGTTCTTCTATTTAATGAAGAACAATTGGCAGGTACCATCATTGCCCAATCTATTAGTAAAAACCCAGATATTGTACCTACACATTGGAGTGCAGTTCTATCTTGGCAAGTATTTTGTTAAGCATGTTTGCATGATTTCTTTAATGTAATCTTCTCCCTTCTCGTATTCGCCGCCTTTCAAAGTGAACTGCCTTTGAAGACGAACCATGTCATAATAAATATAATAAGGAACTCCTGTTTACCTCTGCATTACTACTTGAAATGCGGAAAATCCCAGTTTGCTACTCGCCAACTTGTGTTGGAGTAATAATCTCCCTGCCCAATACGGAAAGAAAACAGTTCGTGCACATTTTTAACACACTACGACCGTCAATTATATGTTCTTGCAAAAGCAGAAAGTGTCTTTTGCTCCTGAGAATCATTTTCGGACAAACAAAATCGGGATTTGCAGTGAAGACGACGGTGCAGAAGCTTAGGCTTATTCTGTATTGATGAAGCATGCCAGCAAACCTATGAGCAGATTCTGCTCGAAAGTCATGATCATGTTAAAAAGATATACGGCTTAATCCGGGCATTGGAAGAAATGAACAGTTCTAGCTCATAGTGCGATTAAATTCCGAACATAACAGTCAATACCAGAGTTTCCTCTAAGTCTTTTCTACGAAAATCTATTTTCCACTGACCCATACAAAAACATTGTTTTACCATACGAATCTTTCAAGAGGACCCATGGTTACCACAGCGCCTATGTCTTCTTTTTTCCGCAAAAATAAAACTTATCAGATAATTTCTGGTGCAAAAGTATGTAATAGTCCTTATTGTCATGATCATAACTTCTATGCTCTACTAATTTTATCCCTGAACTGTTTCATTCCCTTTGTTTCATGCAGGCATATGTCAGTCATAGCTGATATAAATTCCACTGTCACAGGATATGATAATTCATGTATTAAAGCTTGTACCCCAATCTTATCTTAAATCACTATCGTGAATCTTCTTTATCAAACACATGAATGTTTTCTGTGCAAAGCGATCGTCACTCACGCAAGTTGCATCACTCGAAGGCGACTGAAAAAAATTCTTGAAATCTTAACATCTAGCAAAAATTTGAATAAGCACTCTACTGATCTTGAAATCGTTGGGAGGCACACCGACTACTTATAATTTAGTGTTTTATGCTGCAGTTTACCCCATTATTTCTAAAGATCAAATCCGGGAAGTCGACCTAACTTTTGCACTATTAAGTGCAGTGGTTAAGTCGCCGTTTTCGGTGTGGGAGATCCTGGGTTCGATCCCCGTCAGTACCGTTTATTGAGATATATTGATATATCATGCATCATTGGAAATCTTACCTGTCTCAGAAATGCTGGTTCTGATAGCAATAGGGAGTCAACAAACGATCATGCACAGAACATCCCCCGAGCTTTGTTTGCTGTAATAAATATTTTTGGACACATCATCCTTAACGTTAACTTTGGAAACTGTTAATACAAAAAAATGTACACGAACAAAGTATCGTCCAAAACATTAAAAATTTGGACAGAAACCTCCTTTCAACGTGCTTTGATTATTACGAATGTTTCGCGCCGCGGCCTTATCCCAAATTTTAACTAAATATTTTGCTCAGTAGGTTTCAAGAGCTGGTCAGTACAATCCCTTACACTTACTGCCCTTTGTAATGGATGCCACCTCTTGAGCCAAAACGGTACGCAAAATTGGAGGAGTCCCTAATTCTAGGTGCAACTATTATTCCTCTTGGGCGTGGCATGTACCCTCAAGAATTAAGAAACCAACCGGGGTGACATATTGAACCAGGTTGAAGAAAATGACGTCAGCAGTTCTTGAATCACTTTTTCAATAAGGAAGTGTCTTACATTATAACAACACGCACTACATTTCACCATCAAATTTACAGAGGCTGGTGGATTATGTATTCTAGATCGTACAAATATTGACATATTACCAGTAAATTGTGCATAAGTATAACGTCAGTTGCATATATGATAAACCGACGGCTTCTCTCTCTTCTCTAATTCATGATAAACCTCTCTGAGCGTCAACACAATATTTTTCAATCCTAAGGGCTATGTGCAGTGACCATCAGAGAGGAGATATAACTCAGCAACCAAAATTATGTCTACTGACCAGAGAAAATCCTGAAACCTTATTTCATGGGTCCTTGATCCTTACTGAGAAGCTTCGTAAAAACCAGAAAGTCCAAACTGCGAAGCCTATTTCTTTCCGTGGTGTTTTTTCTCGTTGAAGGAAAACTGCAAATTCTTCAAGATAACCAGCATGAAATTATTTACAGCTGACAATGGGCTTGGCAAACAATTGTCAGAGAGAGAAAGTGTGTGTATCGAATGCATTGTACAAGTAAACGGTCTTCTTCAACCGCACATCCATGATGTCTGAAATTCTCCGATTGTTCCATGAACAATTGTTATCCCATTGCCTGAAAAATCATAGGTTCTCTTCGCCCAGGAATCGCTGTCGGCATTCAATAGCTTAAGTTGACTGTATCGTACCTAAATGAAAAGTTAAAGAACATTAAAATGAAGATACTGGGATACTATACTGTGTAATACAATGGCTGAATTAGCGTTTTTGGTGCGAGAGGTCCTCGAGTTGAACCCATCAGCATCAAAGTCATTGTATGGGGACCATATGAATAGGGGACCATCATGGAAATAAGGGGACCATCATGGAAATAAGGGGACCATTATGGAGATAAGGGGACCATTATGGAGATAAGGGGACCATTATGGAGATAAGAGGACCATTATGGAGATAAGGGGACCATTATGGAGATAAGAGGACCATTATGGAGATAAGAGGACCCTTATGGAAATAAGGGGACCGTTATAGAAATACGGGGGCCATTATGGAAATAAGGTTAATGAGACCTTATAATGTTATCCCTGCCATTTTAGATTGGAGGTGTTTATATTTACTTACTTACTTATTTATTTATTTATTTATTTATAAGAAGTAAGTTTTATCTCTACAAATATTATTGGAACTGTTTTTAGCCCAATCAATGTTGTTTTTTTAAATAATACTTTTATTTATTTTTGTTTTATTTTCATGGTAGATAAATAAATAAATAAATAAATAAATACATACATACATACATACATACATACATAGACCTCTTGACAATATATATATATATATCATTTTACAGCCAATGTCTGCCCGAGTACTTGTATCATGAGAGGGGCTCCATGGAAGCTTTACAGAGAATCAGGAAAAAGGAAGGTTTCTGCTGCAGATGAGATTTGGTGTTGACAGTAACTATTGCACAGTTTGGTACAATGTTTAACCGTTGCTTTTTGTGCGATTGCTCCCCAGAAGGAATCCCACCAGTAAAGTATGCAATCAGATGTCTCCAGAGACCACATACAATGGTCAAAATGGAATGAAAGACCGGCAATTTACAGTCATTGATGCAGGAGAAAATTGAAAATCGGTTTGGAGAAAAGGAAACTGCTCTGCAACACAAGCTTGATGTATTTAAACCTAATGGTTTTAAGGAGCGCCAGGTTCCGCAATGACAAGACAGCTTTGGGCTAGGTCCTTCCCCTATGCGTTTGTCGCTAGGCCAACAAAGGTAAATCTTTGTTGTGGTCACTTCGCACCCCAGTTTCAAAGAGAGGTTGTGATGGATAGTCAAGGACCGAGCATGGATCTTTTTAACTGATAGAAAAATATGTCAGATAGACACGACCAGTTTTAATCATAAGGCTTTACAGAACTTTGTTGCATTTATTGTAAATATTTTCATACCTGTCAGTCATTGTTAAATACTAGTGTGCGTCTGAACAATGCTCCGCGATCTCGTGGCTCTTGTACATCAACAATATCGTATACAAATTAAGATACAAAGACTGTCCATAATATACATTAATGAATCCAAACGTTCTTTAGGTCAAAGGCAAAAAGAACACAAACAAGCAGTCGAAAAGGGAGAAATAAAGAGCTGCGAGATCCCAGAACATTGTTGGAAATATGATCACACTTTCGACTGGGAAAATAGCAAGATACTGGATAGACAGATCAACTGAACAACCAGGAAGATCAAAGAAACCATTAATTCCCTACACCACAGCAACCATTTCAATAACATTTCTTACAATCTCCCAAACATATGGTCCAAGCAATATCGAAGAAAACACAACACACACAAAAGAAACATAGTGCCATCTCTACAACAGGTTTGATCCCTACTTCTTTGGAGGTCCACAATCTATCAACATATATTCAGCAAAGAGTCTATTAGCCTGAAGATGGGAGAAGTATCTCTCGAAATGTAGCTCAGGAAAACACAACCACAACATAATAAACATCTAGCAGCAGTTGAAATGATGTTGGTTATTTAGCTCTGCATGTTGCTGAAACGCAGCAAATTGTTAGGAAGATTTGTTCTGCTGCTGTGCAAAGTTTTGTCACTATAAAAAATATTGTACAGATATTCATTCAGATCTCAGCATCAATCTGCTCATACGTCCTTTGGCAATGGAGTGGTGATGCAGGTAGGCTTAACAAGCTGGAAACATGTAGTCATAAAATACAATGCAGTGGGGCAGTGATACCTCACTGTCTTGAAAATTTTTGAAATACAGAGAAAATAACTCAATTTTCATGTTACCCTATTAGTGAGAATGTGAATGGCCACTATTGTGAGTGATGCCATTTCCCAACACGGAGAAAATCAGGTTCCAAAGTTTTGAAACTCTGTAACAAAACCTTGATGTGGGATCCTACCTAAATATAGGTACTTCCAGGCACTCAGCCAAGGGTGTAACAGAAAGGCCTATATGAAACTATGAAATTTTAATGTTTGGGGGACATGACCCCCCAGCCCCCCCTCTGGATCTGCACCTGTGTGGTATCCTAACATAAGGAACCAATCATGAACTCGCTAAATCATAACATATATTGTTCCTCTTCATTCTCGTTTATGTTCTTGGGAATTGATAAACTTAAGGATCTGGTGGCATGAAGTTGTTTGATGTTGTCTCTATGGTATCCTGGTGTGATTCCAGTTCTGGCATTCTTATACTCGGTGCAAAGTTATCAGTTTTACCTTGATTTGAGGGGAAAAATCACTGGGGCTCTAAGTTCTTAAAGTGTACCTCCAGTGGTCGGAATTTTCTAGATATTTTGTTCATTGCACTGGCCTGAAAAGCCTCCCTCTATTCTTTTTGTCGTACTTTAAGTGTACTGAACTACTGGCTGCCAACATGTTTGCCTCGTATCAAATTTATGACATCAAAAATTGCCTCGTTATGGAAAAATGTCGTTAAAGAATCACTTGGAACACTGTATGTGAGACCAAAACTAATGTGGCAATTCCCTTCCTTGAAACAAAATTTCTGAAAAAGTCTCAAAGTCTCTCAAGACCTTGCAGTTC
>JAAAKL020000711.1:0-37703 GCA_010016065.2 Carybdea cf. marsupialis auct. non (Linnaeus, 1758)
GAGATATTTGCTTCGTTTTTGATACATGTAGTGCTTATAAAAATGATTAATATATATCTTCTGTAATACTCTAAAAAATAAAAATATTCTAAATCCCACATAATGAGAACGTTACTTAAGTTCTGCATTTCTCATAGAAATATCTTGTTAATGAAAGCACTAAACACTTTGTAAGAAGGCTCGACTTAGAGTATTGAAAAAAACCTCAAAAAACAAAATTTTACCGAAACTTCCAACCCAAAATGTGGTTATTATGTCCTCAAAGAAAATGAATAAAATCAAAATAAATCCACCTGACTGCAATAGCAAGATTATATCAAGAGTAAACTAAATTTAGAAAGTTAAGTTACAAGAACTGATGCAAAATTCTTCATGCCTTTTAATCAAGACAAAAATCAAGGGGGAAAAAGGTACTTTCAATTTGTGATTAGTGAACTGATTGATACGGAAGTCGAGGAAAGGTAGTCAAAAATTGTTTTGAAAAACAACCAATAGAGTGTGAGTGGTTTTAACACCAATGGTTATTTTCTGCATTGATACAACTTGAGATGAAATAATACCTTGTTTTGGAAATACCTATTAGGATCGCGCCTTTTTATTATCTGATATATCAGGGGTTGTGAACCTATGGCTCGCAAGCAAGGTGTGGCTCTTTTGATGATTGCATCTGACTCTCGGATAAAACTTAATATATTATCACTTCTTATAATCCATTCATATATTTTCCACTCTTCATGTCCTCAGCTGATAACTTTTTGTTTAGGCCTGCAGTTTGCTGCCAGAG
Source organism: Carybdea cf. marsupialis auct. non (Linnaeus, 1758) (assembly GCA_010016065.2). Lineage (NCBI taxonomy): Eukaryota > Metazoa > Cnidaria > Cubozoa > Carybdeida > Carybdeidae > Carybdea > Carybdea cf. marsupialis auct. non (Linnaeus, 1758). The sequence continues at coordinate 785 of JAAAKL020000711.1, forward strand.
TGGCACTTTTGCATCAATATACCCCACGGGAGACATAAGGAAGAAAGCGTGCCAACAGCTACTGAGCAGGGTACAAGCTAGCCAGCAGCAACTCCGCGTATGGACCCAGCAAGGTGACTATCATTCGGCTAGTTTTGCTGGATCTTTACCAACAGTTAGGAACGGATAATGATCTCTCCATATTCTATAGGATAGGGTTATTGCGATAAAAAGTGTTTCAAATCCCTGTAATTCCAATTTTATTAAAATTCATCAATTTCTTCCTTTATAGATCATAATTAATAGTTAGAACCGAATATATAAAATTACTTCACTTACTGTTATTGATTGCGATATATACAGAATGGTAAAATATGTTTAACAGTTTTAACTACAAAACTAATCTTCACGCAGTGACAAGCGGACTATCTATTGCTAGTGAACATTATGTAGTCAATTCTCACACTAATCAAATTCATCAACTAGTCAACCTTAAGAAAAGTAGTCAACTACTATTTTGTAGTCGACTACCCATGGACTGCCTTTGGTATTAAAACGAGTTCAATGGGATAGTAAAAATCTATTCAAAATATTGAGAACTAGTGTAATGCTCTGACGTTGCCCGAGAAGCTTCGGCCTGCAATATTGTTGTCTTTATCTGTAGGAATGCTGCATTGACAAAAGACAACATACAGACATTGCTCTACCCTTTCCCTTGAAAGTCTTTAATGAGATGGGGATAGCTGTTCTTGAGTTCTTGTCAAAGGACAACAGCTTGGAATACGCTCTTAAGACGTTGATAATGCAATTTGCATACAATCGCAAAGCACATTCAAGCATGCAGATTACACTTGGAATACACTCAAAAGACAGTTCTAATGCAATTTGCACACAATTGATATATACATTGCAACGTTCAAATTACACTTGGAATACGCTCTAACGACACATCCGGGAAGTCTGCGAATGCACTTTTTACCTACTTTCGGCCTCCAGTGGCCTCTCCTTCCGGCCTCTTGGGCTGCAAAACTACTAATAAGCTACCCCTGCTCCAGGACAGTGTCAATACAAAGTCTCATAATGGAGGCAAAACGGTGTGGCCACTTATTCTGCTAACACTCACACACATTCTCTCTTATTATATAATATAGCAAAGGATTTCAAAGCATGATATCAACGAATTTTTAAATGGCGATACGTCCACAAGCCCCTCGGATTACTTTTTGACATTAACCAAGAGTGCCAAGTAAACATGATATGCAAGAAAGCAACATGTTTAAGCTCCCCTTTTATTCTTTTCACATGAGAGGCTAGCCTTTCGTCACGTCTGCGTGAAGTTGTAATTTTCTTGTTCACATGAGTCGTGGGGCTGACAACGTCAGCATTGACGACGTTTGCTGAAGAAATAAAATTTCAAACGTCAGTCGCCATCTTGGATAGTAGCTGCGATACTCAAAATAAGTTTTGTCTCTCGTAACTATTAAATGGCATCCGTTAGCGGAGCTTATTGTTGTACCGAGGATAGTATGTGTTTTATACCCTATGGGAATGGTTTATGACGAAATTGAGAAGTAATAAAAAAAGTGGTCGTGTGTCAAAACAACATGGTGAGCAGGTAACAACCGCACTCTCCCTAAAGTTTTACCAATGTCCTCAGTAGGTAGATGCTTGGTGCCTCAAAACACTAGTAATATGTTGCTTGCTCTTGGTTTTAAACTGTAGATTTGAAGCTTGAAATGCTTTGCAAGAGAGCTGACTGATAAACTTAATATGATCAGTCTATGAAGTTATCGATACCTGCTGGCATAGTCGCGATCTTGTTCAGTGTTTCCATTATAAGCAGTTCCGCTATTACGATATAAAGACGCTCTGTGTTTCTTTGTTCCCTATTTCCGTTAAGTACTGAATATCATTACTTTGAGAAGTAGGCGTTCTACTCGCCTTACTTCGTCCTAGAGATCCAGCTCCGATTTCAATAGTTTGAAAGTCTACATGTCTTTGCTGGTTTTCACCACGTCATCTCGGCAATGTGAAAAGACTTCGACGTTGACGTGACGCTGAGGGGACACGACGTTCGTCAACTGCTCTCCATGTGAATAGGATATGCAAGGAAGCAACATGTTTAAGCTCCCAATTGTCAAGAAGCCAATCAATATAATAACAAGGGAAATGATACTGATAACTTTAACAAGCAATACTTAAACTGTTCAAGAACTTTTATATTTTTTAAGGCTCTTACTTGATCGAATGATTAGCAAATCTACCAAGGAAAAGCTTTTGGTCACTAGTAACAACGTTTCTTCCAGATGTTGAGTCTTTCACAACTTTCGCCGACCTTGATTTCATTGATCTTTTTTCCATGGTATCTTGGCCTTTAGCATACGGTATTTCTTCTCCACAAATGATCCGATCAAATGGTATATAAATCTTTGCATTTAGTTGTAGTTCTATGGTGAATAATATAGAAGAGCAATGATAGAATAGTTATTATAGTATTCCATATAAATACAATAGCTCGCTTTGGTTTCAGCCGGAAATGTAATTATCTACCAATCTATCCATCTATTTATCAATTAATCGATTCAAATATCAACTTTTTATAAAGATTTATTCGCCATGTTTGTCTTTTATATGTTTACTGTTTGAAGTGTATGCATACTTTTCACTAAATTCGTATCTGTACTGTATAACAACACAAAAGTAATAAACCAAAGAACCCAAGACATGAATCAAAATGAAGGGCAGGTATGTGTTGGAAACAATCAAAAATTAAAAATGTTTGTCTTTTAATAAACATGAAGGTATTTTTTATATGGTGCTTCCTGTAACTAGCAAAGAGATAAACTTTGGTTCTATTTTCTGTTTCTTATTTAAAGTTATGATATTAAAATAGTGATATGAAGAGAGCTTTTTAGATCATCATTTTCCTTACTGGGATTTTTTCGCCCAGATCACTGGGCCTTTATGTATTACAATTCTCCCTATCATATTGTTTATTAATTTTATATAATTTGGATATTTATGTGAATAAATAAACAACTCGAAATTAACAATTTGTTCCTCTCCTTATTTATTCATCTGACAACTGAGAACAAAGATCGTAGATTCTCTATCTCAAATAGAATTAAGCGGAGCTTCAACCCCGTATTTTGGAGGCCGTGTCCATCACCTCCCTTATAAATTCACTTTGTCGGCATTTAGCACCGATGGAATTGCCCTGATAGATATCGATCGAAGAGCTTAGACCAAAATGAAATTCGCCATATTACGTTCTTTATTCAAGCTTTGCAGTACCAATAATCTATTTAAACTTTGAAAAACAGTAACACCTCTATATGCTACTCTATCTTCCTGATAGTATAAACATGTTTAAATATATATTACCTATTGGCGGGGACAGACTTTTCTTGTCTTGGAAAATTATCTGAAAAGAAAACAGATTTTTATGATTACTACCGATTGGCAAATGACTCACTATCCGTAAGTCATTGTTTATGTATGTGGAAGGGTATGGCATATATGCAAAGTAGAGATCTCATTTCAAGTTTTGTTACGCTACACTTTTATACGGAAAAGGCACTAAAGAAATGAAAAATGATGTCACCATCTGTATTCGTCTCCTTTGCTCACTAACACGCCACGTTTGCTCTACCAACTGAGCTCCGAAGATAACATTTACAAGTTTTCTTCCCATAACATTAGCTTGCAATATTTCACAGGTGGACATGACCATGCAGTCGAACGCAAATGGTGAGACTAGTCCCTCTGCGCCCCTCTGCGCCCCTCTGCGTCTCCCTGCGTCTCTCTGCGTCTCTCTGCGTCTCTCTCCGTCTCTCTGCGTCTCTTTGCGTCTCTTTGCGTCTCTCTGCGTCTCTATGCGTCCTGTGACTTGAACTTGAGAAGGATTTTTTTTTCGCACTTCATTCTCTCCAAAACGTACAGAAAGTTGCAAAGTGTTTGCCGAATGAGAGGATTTAAGATTTTGTCTAGGTTAAACCGGTTAAAATACTATTGGTGACATACTTTTTAAATTTTCAAATATGTCTTCAACCCGATCATTTTAGATTCTCTTTTCCAAAACATTATCAATATGTCGGTTCTTAGAAAGGCTATAATATCAGGAAAAGGGATTAAGGATTTGCTGATATATCATATTGACATAAATAGAAATTAACAAAGCTAATGCTTTCAAATGAAATTGTTCAAAAAGTTGTTCTGAATTCAAGTCAAAATCCTTAAAACAAAACAGGCTTATTCCTACCAATTTGAATAGTTCGTTGGTGGTGCAAAACAATAAAATTGTACGAAACAGCGAAAAGATTTTAGTACTTACAAGCTTTTTTCTTCTGACACTCTTCAGAGTACCAAATGATCAGAATTGAAATTCAGAAGAAATCACTGAAACTTAACCTAAATGTGCTCACATTACAACTTGGGTTCACCGAGCACTGATGACTTACTAGAAAGAAAAATTAAAGTCGGCAATCCATACAATATCATCTCAACCGTGTGTCCCTTTAAAGACTTCTATATAAAAATTAAAAAAATAAACATTTTATATATGTAGTTGTATAGTTGAAGAGAATTGTACGTTGTGTACTGCATATATGCACATAATAGTATTTATCCAAATACATGCGTCATCCAAACAATCTAGACATATTTCCCATTATTGATGATTTTGTCCCTATATGAAACACTCTAGGAAAATAATGACAGTCCTTAAGAGAGAAAACAAAAACTACAAACAAGTACCCAAATTTGAACCACTTTGCAAAAGAAAAATAATTAACAAGACTAATTAAGATTTTCTTGGTGCTAAAAACGGTGTCTGTTTCCGATACCTCAAATGCAGGTAAAGAATATGAATAGAAAACTTTGATAAATCCTTCGAAATGAGATCTCTCTTCAATTTTTCCCGTTTAATTTACTCCCTGTTACCATTTGCCCCCGGGGGGGAGGCGGAGAAGAATATAGAAGAAAACCAGTCAGACCTAACAAAAAAGATCATGCCTACATAGTCAAAATATCACCCCATGGAATAGATAGATTACTGCTAAAGAACACTTACCTATCTGTGAGCAACATAAATTTAAAACATTTTCTCCATATTCGTAAAAAGCAATAAATGTAAGAGTAACCAAGATAGTTATGTCCCTCTATAAATTGTCGCACCATGACTCCCAAGGATGCAAAATTCATTAGTGCTCTTCAGACCTTCAGTATGGTAAACTTTACAATAATGGAATGATCGAGAATATCAGTGGATGACTACTTTTATACTTTACGATAACAACAAGCATGTAAATTAAAATTCCCTCAAGACGTGAAACTTGTCTTGGTGAAAGAAAATTATCAAAATGAAGTATTCTCCTGATTTTCCTCTGCCTCTAACTTCTAGTAACATGTGCATCCATACGTCAGTATTTGAAATACGCCAATCTGCCACGGCGTTTCAATGCTCATCTTTTTCATGATTCGTTCATTATGTAGTTTGGTTTTTTTCTAATACTTTATAGAATTACAGCTTATTTTATCTATAGTAATTAAGGTTTCTAAATATTTTCATACTGTTGCATTACAATATTAAATTATTTTCTTGCATTGACATTGTTATATTTACGCGATACAGTAAAAAGAGACCATACAAATTTTTTACCTCCTGGGATCCAAGATAGTCACCATTGGGAATATGATATCTCCATCCTTTTGTTGCCGTAGGGGAACAATTCTTCTTCACAAGCTGACACTCATACTGCCAACTAGTTATTAGTTTCATGTTCACTGCGCTACATCCCGTTTTTGACATGCAAAACATGATACATTCTACTTCTCTTTGAGCTTTTGTCAAGGCAACCTGTGATCCCTCGCATTTCTGGTCGATGCCACTTGGAGAGAATACGCCACCTCGTTCACAAGAAAATCGAGAAATGTAGTAGTCGGCATTTACTCCAAAGATGGAACAAAGGAAAAGGACGAAGATGATTTGCAGTTCCATCGTACACTGAATTAGAAAATTTGAGTCTAAGCAAGAGGTTTAATTAAAGTATCTTTATAAGCTACCAGATACTTTGCAATAACAATACCAATTTAGAAAAATACCAGTTAAGTCAGACAGTACAATAGAGTAACCTGAACCTTTTAAATGATAAGGATCTATTTGTCTTACTAGGTATTTATTTATTGGTATATCTTCACAATGTTATAACCAAGCTTCTTTAGGGCCACCTAACTCTTGGTTGCGGGGGTTATAAATGTCTTCGCTTGCTCTCCTCTTTTTATCTCTTGAATAACTGTTTCGACACCAAACTTGGTTTAAACTATGCTAAGACGCTTAGACTATATGTAAGAGATAGAGGTAAATAATTGTTTGTCATGACGTAATTATATAACATGAGAGTTGTAATTTACCCAACCAGCTTAAAGTCTAAAATCAGCCTGAAATTTCTTAATTGCAAGGAACATTTAATAACCATAGGTGCAGAAGGTGAAAAACGATCGAAATACTACAAAATATGCAAATTCGGAAACTCTTGAAATGCAAGGAGAATTTTGATTTTGATCATAAACACAACATTGAGATCAAATTTCCAACAAGCTAAACAAATCATTGACTTTTGAGATGAATCAGAGTACGATGAATGGAAGTAATAATGTTTATATCTTCAAAACCAAATACTGGCAACAATAAAGTCAACATTAGAAAAATAACAGATTGACTTAACAGTTTTCTTATTGATTTTCTTCTACCTTATACTATGCCATATTTGCTCAACAATGCTAGAAATTAAGAATCGTTAGCATTGACATGGATACAAGGATACTTTTAATCCTCTGGGCATTTCAGGAAAGGCAATACTGCTCAATGTGTGTGATGAGGGTGTCGAAACGTCGTTGCATACCTGCTTCTGTAGTAGATAGGACAATCCTGTCATCTGCATTATTGATAATGCTTATCTGGACGCAGTTGACAACGACACCTTCATGTAATTAGTTTAGATGCCGGAGAACCATCTCGCTTTACAGCTTCAATACGTCGTGAGGGATAAAGCTTCTGTCACCCCTGAAGGAAATAGCATTTTTTTGCTGCAAAGATCAGTGACCGGCCATTATCGTTCACTTTGATCACTGCAGCATTATGATCTTGGAGTAGTCGATAAGGCCACGTATATGCTCTATTTAAATTGGGCCCACCTCTCACTCGGTATATGAAGTACCAAGATTGCAATCTATGTGCCTCGGTCTATCCTAAAGCTGTTCTAGTACTAGGGAATTTCAGGTAAAGTTATCGTTTCAGGTTTCGGAACATGATCATGTATAGAATGTCAAGGACGTAACCTATTGAGGTGATGGTACAATGATTCAAGTAGTTTAGGTTACCAGACATAATTGAGCAGCATGACAAAGGTCGTCGAGAGTATTTACTGTGATAATGTGCCAAGCTTGTACGCCAAAATCCGGAAATGTCATAGCAGATCCTTTCTCAAGACCTATTTCGACAAATTTTATCTTACCCTCGTGCCCTCTGACTTTTTATTAAAAGAGGGCCCATCGTACTTCCTTTCTGAAAATTGGCCGATTTGATACAGAGAACGCCATGGCAACCTCTTCTAGCTTTATGTTATCGTGAAAAAGATCTTGGACTTCTTTAACCCAATGATCTGCTATTAAGCTCGTTTGAAGAGGATCGATCAATCTGCTGCCGTTATGCACTTGATTGCTGATATTGATCATCATTTTGTGCATCATTAATGGCTTTAGTCTCAGTACTCCGCTGTCCCACTACTTGACAGCATTTTCAGAGCCAATGTTTCTTTGCTTCTTTGAGATTTCTATGGATTTCTTGGTGCTGTATATAACATTCTTCTTGGTTATTGATGTTTCCGAGAATTCTTGTATTTATCATTTTGCCTATATCGAGGGCCATTCATTGCCTTCACAAGGCCCGCCTTCTTCTTTACGGATGTGATATTTATACCACTTCTTGGAGGTTTACCCGTATTGACTATTTTAGAACAGTATCAAACTTGAAATATATATCCAGGGCCATTGGAAATGCCGTCGTGGATCAAATTAAAACCACGTAAGAGATACTGTGTACTTTGAAGAGATACTGTATTTTACTTGTCCTGGGCAATCGGCAGTCCGTCATGCTTTGGCTATTAGATTGATCTGCAGCTATTGAAACGTGTTATATTATTGTACCTACTATCCCATATATTTTGTCTCACCGGTGAAGTATCTAAGTGGTTTAGACACTTTTCAGAAAGAAAACAATGCTCCAGTCTACGGCACTATATCAACACAAAGAAATATGCCTTTTGGGGTTCCACATGGATCAGTATTCGGACCAATATTATTTTTGTTATACACGCCGCCGCTAGGAAACATCTTACACGCTCATGATATGAGTTACCTGTTATATGCTGACGATACTCAAATCTACATGTAATTTACGTCAACGGAGGCGGAGCAAAAACTAAACCGTATACTGAGATCGATGACTGGATCGGTAGAAATACACTCAAATTGAATCGAGACTAGACCGAATTGGTAATAATAAATGCTAATCGTCGCCTTTTCCGAAAATAGGATTTCTATCCATATTCGTTGAGATCATCACAATATCAAATGTGGTAAAAAATTGGAGTATTACATGATTCATCAGTATCTATGATTCCACATATTGATTACATCTGCAATTCAGCTTTTTCCATTTGAGAAATATAAATCGTATAAGAAAGCGCCTATCACAACAATCTGCAGAGATTCTATATATTCATTAGTTATGTCAAGGCTCAATGTCTGTAATGCGTTATTAGTTGGCTTTCCAAAAATATCTATAAGTAAACTTGTGTTCAAAACTCTTCAGCGAGACTTTAAAGAACTCAAAGAGATATGAACACATCACTCCAGTTTTAAAAGAGTTACACTGACTCTCCACTGAAGAGATACTCTTAATATATTTATGTTGAATCAATAAGGCGCCAATATATTTAATGGATCTGATTCATAGTTGTTTGCCAACAACCGTGTTGAGATTGACTTTGAAACGTCCCTTCAAAGTCCAAGGATGCAAATTAGAACATCATGGGAAAAGGTCATTCTTAGAATGTGAGCCAAAACTCTGGAATAACGTGCCTGACCATCTAAGAGACGACACCTTACCAATTAATATTTTCAAAAGAAAACTTAAAGCAGATGTTTTAATAAAACGTAAAACACATCTTCTTATTGTTTTAGTATGGGTATTAGGCAATTCGTTGACAGAATTTTACGGAGCATTACATTGTCATGTTTTCTTATTCGACTTTTTGCAATCTTGCTTAAATAATTTTAGATCTTACTTATTTAGTTTTAGGATTTTGTGAGTATATTTGTAAAGTGCTTGTTATCTAAATGGAATTAGCTCTATAGAAGTTGGGTTTTTACTTTTTTTTTGTGGCATATTCGATTTCGAGCGTAGCCGATTGCCCAGCCTGAGTGAGCAATGTCCTGGGGAGAGAGCACATTTACAGGGGTAGTCTCCCGTTGCCTTCCCAGACCGATAGTCTTTATATTGGGTTAGGCTGGATTTGAGTGGCATGTGAGTCCGACTCCTTAACCACTAGACCACGGCGGCGGTAGGATATTATTATATATTTCCATTTTTGTTTGCGTTGTTGACGCAAGCATCAACTGAGGCTCTGAACACAAACACTAGACTAAGGTTGCGTTTAAGGGAAAGCTAGAATCTGAATTAATACTTGCCACAGGCCTCACGTAGGACTTTTACAGCTTTTATTGTCTTATAGCACTGAAGATCAAGTCGCTTTCGTTACGAGCGTATTCCTCAGCCTATGTTCAGGTATACTTTTGTCGGTTTACATCGAACCAAGTGTTGGTGACTTCCATACAGTTTCCGATACACCAGTCGACCAGCTAGTCACCTTCTTCTTTTCGCTCTCCCAGTCCAAAACGGCCAACTGTTTTGGTTTTGGGTCCTTGACAGACTTTTGCGTTCGAGTCAGTGATGACTATTTAAATGTTTTTCACTTGCAGCATTTTTCTAATTCAGTTATGGAGAATACATAGATGTCATTGTCCGTTACGTCTGATATTGACGCATATACTACAATGATGTTGACGTTGAATGGACTTCATTTTAGTTTGACTAGTCACATGTGATTGAATTAGAACAGAAAGAGAGCACTAACTAAGGTTGAATCAATGGCCAATGCAACGGTGTGGCGATGTGACGTTCCTCCCAAGCAAAAATTATTTTCCGTGGTGGTGTAACATTGCTTTACATGTATAGTTGGCAGCTTTCATCATTAGTACTAGCTATCATGAGTGAAACATATTAGCGTTTGTCAGTTTGTAGCATCTTTTATATAGTCATTTAAATAAAGTACAGCATTATTCCCAATAAAGTTGTGGTCACCAAAATATATATTTCATTTATTAAAATTCTAACACCCGATGAGTTCAGAAATTCTAAAACCCATTCACTCAGTTTTTGTATGTTATACAAAGCTAAAAGCCAATGCCAAACATTCTTACATTCCAGTTGTGGCGAACGTTTGATTTTCAATGTAAAGGAACTTACCACGCAAACCACACTGCCATCAAAGCAGATTCATCAGCATTGACAATTTATATTATTGCATTATTATTAGAACAGTGTATAAATGGCTTCCCTGGTAAACAACAACGATAGAATTCTAATGGATTGATAGTTCTTTATCTACACTAACAACCTGCAATCAGAAAGATACGTTATGTATTATTCAAATGACTCTATATCAATATAAGACACTAAGAGCTTGGTTAAGTGCTTTATGTGTGAAAATATCAATTGATTGAAATAAGTCTATAAATCTATAATCTCTAATTTTACGTCTCTCTCTTCAACAGCTTTTCAAAAGTTCCTCTCTAGACTGTGTTTCTTCTACAGTCTCTTAGTTACCTTTTCAAACAAAATAGTTACTGTGTTCAGATGATACCATCATCTCTGCTTGCTCGCGTACGTAATAAACAGCTTGCCTTTATATAGCCAGCGACGTCATAGACAGAATCTCTTTACAGTCAACAGAGGATATGTGTTTTCGTAGACAGAGTAAGCTTGTAGTAAATTCACATAACATCTCACCTCTTACGTTTGAAAGTTCTCATTATTGTATCTAGAAGATTTGAGAATTTTCTCTTTCTTTTCGACCGTCGAGATTTTCTGCTGTGTAAACAAGGGGTGGTTGGGACCGTAGAACTCATGGTGTAACCTGTTTACCATGGCTTTTTCCAGAAGGAGCATCCTCTGCTGACGCTATCTCTGTTGGTTGTAAATTGATGTATGCAAGCATGTATGAATAAGCACTTATCATCACTAACTGGTTTCGTCCGATAGAGTTGACTGAATGATAGTTTTACAGCAACTCCATGGCTTGGTGGTTTGTCTCCGTTGCGCTGGTGCTCACCATACGAAATAGATTCAATAGACAACTTTTCGACTTCACTGTTGATGACGAACGTACGTACTAGCCGCTTCACTCGCCTTATCCCCAAATGATCTCCCTGTTGACGTTTCAGTAAATTGGTGTTCAAGTCATGAGTAAAGCCATTTGAAAGGAAAAGGTTGCTTTTCAGGAGGGAAAGAAATGGTTTTTCATACAGCTTTTTCAAATTCCTGCGCAGTCCTACGGATACCGATTGGGTACAAAACAACACAAATCGGGGTGTCCTAGTGGCTATTTTTAAGAAACACACATTGGTTGGGAAGTTTCATTCAATCCTTACTTTGTTCCATTCTGACAATTTTCTACTCTGAGGTTAGTCATACATGAAAAGCTTTAACTACGAAAAATAATTTTGCTATTTCGTACCATTTATTTGTTAGTTGTTGGCATTTTCTGAGTAACCTGTAGGGGGCTGCCAATAACGAGCATACGTAGACACATTGCTTTGCTACAGATACAAACGAAATGTGTGGAAGTTTGCAATGTTTTATACCCCGCCATTTACTGGACGTAACAGGGCTAAGTGTTTTCGGAGTAATCTCTAGGTTTTAGGTCAAGGAAAATTGCAATATCAATATCATTTTAGTTAAGATTAATCACCATACCGTTGCTTGAGGTAAATATCTTTTTTTAAAATTCCTAAAATTTTCATTGAATACTTAAATACGGAAAATCTTCAAATTTAAGGAGGCATATAGGTTTTTAAAGCTATTTTACAAAACGAATTTTTTCTCTATCATCATGAAATTTCTCGTGATCTTTATCAGCTTTGTCTGTTACAAAACTGAATTTTTATATGATTAAAATACTTGGGTCTCGAGTCTTAGGGCATCCTACTGTATGTCAATGAGGTAGAATAGTGACATTTTTCTAATTCTATTGATTCATAGTTAGAAAGAGCCAAAAAATCAATATTTCTGAACAATGCTGATGTAGACACATTTTACACAGTAGAATGTTTGCTCCATAGAAGTCAGCCTTTTCATTTATATATTAAAATTCCCAGGTAAATTTTTTTAGAATTTTTGGATAATGCATACAGTAGGCTTATGTACTTGACATTGGACTACCAATGGGGCGGTTAGCAAGGGTCTGCAGGCTTGAATTTTGCCAAAACGAGACTCTCTTTTATTAAAAAGATAAACTTCAGAAAGGTCTTGAACTTTAGAGCATTGCAAAAAGAGTTATTTTAAGATAACTGCTAGGAGGCCTCTAAAATTCGGCCAGGATCTCCTAAATTTCCACCTAAATTCTCAGTCCTAATAACTTAAAATGACCCTAATATTTTTAAGGCCGTAGTAAAAGTCTCGCGTCAATCTGAAAAATATGCAGGGTGTCAGTTTAATCCTCATATTGGGCACAATTCAGATTAAATATCAGCCATTATACACCTTGCTAAACTGACATTTGCGTAGAACGTTAGTCGCTGGCATCAGCTTTGTATTTTCACATCCTTTCTGTGCTACGCAAGCAAGTAAGCATTCGACTTTTCCGTATTTTGATGTCGCTGAAAGTTGCAATCTTGACATCTCTTGACAAGAATACTCCAACAATTTCGTATGAAAATCAAATATGTTCAACATCTACTTCAAAATTTGAATGTAAGTGTTAGGAAAATACATACTAAACATTTTTGTATTGTTTTCCTTTTGGGAGATTTTGAGACAATGTCGTATGGCTTAGAAAAATCAATTATTTCGAGACGATATTTTTTAAGTAAAGAACACTTTAATCAGAAATTTGTTATGTCTCTTGGAAACATAGACACCACAGTTTGTTTTAGTCAGTGTTAAACCCCCAATAACCGTACCTACACCACAATTTTCATTTAACGTCATTCAGAACCTGCGAGTTTGAAACGTTTGGCATGACGCGCGTCGTTTCCAATTGGAATGTAAAGGAGGCTTGCTTGATTTAATAAGTGCTGTGGAAACATTAAAAAGCTATCTCAAATCATATTCTTGTTGTTATAACAGCATACACAACTAAATCAAATAGGGAGTAATGTTAAGAATAGGTTTGTTATTTCTGGTTCCTAAGGAGATGTTTTTCAAGAAGATGCTTTTACTAACACGCTTTGTTTCTGAAGGCTACTCTTCATCTATACTAATGCATACATAGCACTATTTATGAATTTTTCAATTAAACAAAACCTACCCCACTACAATCAATATGAACTGTTGGAATTCATTTCTTTTAATACTATTTAAATATCTAATAAGATTTTACCCAGTGGTATGATCGGATGAGATGATTTTGAATTCTCGAGGTTTTTGTCAGTTATATGATTTGCATAATCTAGTGCCCTAGTGCCTTCTTCGACCTAGATATATATACCCAAACTACCTTCCTATTTGCATTGTCCTTTTGTCCCAAAAGTATGTATTTCTACCAGCTTATATCTTCCACTATCTACTTCTTTCGCACCCTGATAACCAACCTATATCATATACGCTCCTCCCTTCATCTCCTACCATCTCTAAAAATTATGCCAGTTATTTTACTTATTTTATCTCATAAATCTTTGCTATTATCATGAATATCACAGTCCCGTAACCACTGGGGGGGCTATAGCCCCCCCCCCCAATAATTTTCAAGGTGATTGAAAGAATGTTTACAGAGTTTACGTACCGTCAGTTGCCTTAGAGCGTAAGAATATGTTCTGCTTGATATATTGAGAAGCATTTTAAAGCATTGCATAGGCAAACCATCCTTTCACGCCCATGGGAAATGGAAAGCCCGGTTTAGCCCCCCAAATAATTATCTCGTGGTTACGGCACTGCATAAGGGGGAGGCTCAAAAAGCTCCCCCACTTTTGTTTCATTTTCTCACTTGTTGTCTTGGCGTCTTTCTCGTGTACTCTTTTTATGAGAAACTAATGAGAAACCAGCACCCACAGACTAAAAGAAAACATCGCTCGCAAAAAATGGTAGAGAAGGTGAAATGCATATATTATTTTCTGTGACATATGTTCGCCAGGGTAGGCGGAATACTAAAACAAGAGCTCACAGGGCAGGCGGCGCCCTACCTCGTCTAACCTCAGTGACGTGCTTGGAAGTGCGGGAGGTGAGAGGGGCAGAAAAATCTAGCCTTTTACAGGGACTTAGAACCTCCTCACCACTCGCAGCTAAAAAAAAATTTTTTCGGATACCTAATAGTGAGGTAATCATTCTTAAGAATTCCCGTATTATCTCACCTTTTATTTAGTTGATTTTAAGGAAATCCTTAAGAAATTTTATCGTTTTATCTTGAAGGGCTTACTTTCTACTGTCGGTTTAAGTGATTGACTAAATTTATTTCATTACTCACTTAAGCACAAAACTTGAAAGTTACAAACGAGCTATTTTTGACGATCATTGATTTACGCCATAGCTCAGCGTCGCCGCCCCTCCACTCGAAGACCGAGAGCCCTTACACTTGCACAACTGAGTTGTACTTTCTTAAGTGTATTTCGCAATACAAAAAAGTGGCATACAATACTGGTGACGACGTAAATATTTTCGTTCCCGTCACCTTGACAATCGTTTTGTCTCCCTGTGAATCAGTTCTTAGCAGGACCTTTTATGCAGCTGTTGAGGCTTGCTAAATCAAAAATTGGTTATCTGCTCGTTGTGCGGAACGGCAGCTTAGCAGATCTCTGCGTACGATTTATCGCAATTTCTCAGATCAGCCAAGAAATAAATAATGCGAAGCAAGCACGTTCTTCGCCTACTGCCACGATTCAACCGTGCGTTGAGTTCAAGATTTGGGAGCAATTTGAAATGTAATAATTTTTGCTTTGCTTCCAGGTTCTACTCTGTATCTGTTCGTAATTTGCTCCAACCTCTTGCTTTATCACCATGCACTATTTCCCATACCAGGGCATACAGTGCTACAGGGGATGATGTAGAATTAAAGAGATCGGATCTGATTGCAGATCTTGTTGACTGCAGTTTTGATGAAGACAAACGTTTGATATTCGTAAATTGGCAGGATGGTAAAGATGCGGTGTATCCATTCATCTTCTTGCGGGATAATTGTCAGTGTCCATTGTGCTTTCACCAGTCATCAAAGCAACGTTTACTTGATACTGCAAGGAAAGTTGACTTGCGTATAAAACCATCCAGTGTCAAAATATCAGGAGATGGCAAATTTTTGCGGATTATCTGGGACGATGAACACCAAAGTGACTTAGGAACGGAATGGCTCAGAGAACGGATTTTGCCGAAAACTAAAGCTGACATCAAACCTAGGAACGTTGCTGGACTACAAAGAGTTCTCTGGAATAGTGAACTGCAGGGAAAGATACGTAGATTTGACTTCAATTCAGTTCTTTATGATGGTAAGACTCAATATGCTTGGATTTCAACCTTGGCAACTACAGGCATAGCATTACTTGTTAATGCTCCAGCAGAATCAGGTCAGATGCAAAGATTGACCGAGAATTTTACTGGATACATACGCCTCACTAATTACGGGTGAGTACGTCCGCGGTTAATATTTTTTGGTCTGTTCATACCCTTGACATGTAGCATTGATGAAATGATGGCACACATGAGTTTGATGGAGTGACAGATCATTCTATAGATCTCTACAGGTATTTGTTTCTCTTGCAGAGCTTCATATTCATGTCGCATCGACCAGTCTGTCCGGTTTAGGGATTAGCAAAAGCTGTTGTGCTCGTAAGAAAATCTCTTAACACCGGTTTATTCTTGACTAGTCCTCGAGAGACGTGATTTTATTTTCTTGTTTATTATGGTCATAATTTTGGTCAAGGCATGGTTGCATATACTTTTGAATGCCAAGACGGCTACGGTCTTGCTGTACGATCTCATCTTCACCATCAGAATAAAGTGTAACGCATCATAAACGTGGACTCTCATGTGCCCAAAACCACCACATTAGAATTGTTTTCACTCATAAGGCCTTAATTTGAAATTAATCCGCGGAAGAGATCTGTTGCGTCCTTTTTATTGCTCTTCACTTTCTCAAGCATTTTAAAGTCACGTACCGGTACTTACCTGGTATTACTGCAATTTCTCGCACTTTTCAGCAATCGTCTGTTTGTTTCAATGAAAATATATAAACTAGGTCATGTTTGTAAATACTGAGCAAGTCACTGAAGCCGAGTTTCACGCTGCTTGTTCACAAAAGAAATGCCCAAAGAGGCGGTCAATCATAAGTGAAGATAAAGGTCTAAACATTGCAGCAACCTCGCTAAGACGCACGAATGGCGAGGACTGCTGCCACTAAAACGACCTTTCCCTCAGTAGATACCTGCTTGAGGTATTTGTCTGCACGCCCCTTTTCGGCAGTTTGTGCAGAGTGGATATGTTCAGCTTTTACCTTTTACTCCCCGGAACATGCATATGCATGCTATACTATATATGTATATTTATTGGCCCCCTCCTCGTAAAATCCGCCTAGCTTGGGACGGTTATGTTTGTAAGATTTCAGTGTGGAGCTGCGAAAGGGAGGGTCATTTCGGCCATAGCTTCCTTTAAGGAGCCATGAACATATCAGAATGGCCAGTTTTGTGAGAAGTGAAACTCTTTGATGTCAGGGCAGGATGAAATGACTTCGAAGCACCTACCTCCCATTTTATAGAAAAGATTTCAAAATCTCGGGGAGGACAAGAAACTTACGACAGAATTTTATACATAGGCCAGTAAACTCCTACGATTTGGTGAGGCATGTGTACTAACTTGCCTCAGTAGTTAAAGTAAACGTGTTTTGTGATTGCCTCACCTACCAGTTATTAAACAGAACGATAATGTCGCCTAATAACGTAGGGAACTTAAACAGCCAGTTAGCACATAGCGAGTTACATAGCGCCAGTGGTATAGTACAAGTGGTACACATGCAAATGTCGCGTGGCAAGTGCCCCCTTTATGCCAAGGCTTCAACGTGGCAATGGAACCAATATACTGGTTATCGCCTATGTTGTAGTCGCAAGTATAGATGATATGATATAAAAGAAAATGAAGGTTTGCAGAGACCATTTGCTTTGTTAATGTACCTTATGTATCTTATACTCGCTAATAATTGTATAGACCGTATAATGTTTGAATAACACGTGTTTTTAAATATGACTTCTGTCTATATTGATGCAACTTAAGAAGATCCTTTTCATTCCATTAACCTAAACAAATTCTGAGTGTCACAACCATGAGTATGCCCTTAAGTTCGTAAGCTCCCTTAGGGTAGTCTAGGGTACACTTTTTGTCACAAGCTGCTGATTGTGAGTTTGCTTGATTGTTTTTTTTATGCTATCCATGCAGATCGTGGGTCAAAACCCCTGAATCATTATCTAAATTCCATAGAGAGCATGAGCACAATAAGAGTATTGGCTTAGTGCTGTAAAATTTATTTTTGCCTACATCAAAATTGGATTGTTCTTCATTTCTTCGTCATTTTTGAGGCACTTTGGAGCATACTGTTATCATTAGAAATTGTTATCACTTATTTTATCTTTTCTATGAGGTGCAATTTCCCCTTTCCAATACTTGTTATCTACAATTTAGAATATTCATGTATGTGGAGACATTTAATTGGGTTCAATGAAAGTGTTAGCTTTTTGTGTGGTATATCTAAGCCATTAGATTTTGAGATTTAGTGCTAAATAATTCTGAATAATTATTCTTATTAATAATCAATGTAAAGTAAGGGATGTCCTTAATTTGTTCTTTATTTATCAGGTATATTTTGAGTTTCTCTGTTCTTGTAAAGTGTGTCCTTGTATAAAAAGAGTTTAAAGTAGTGGTAATGGCATTCTTCTCGTCACTTCAGATATCAAGTGCAACATGACCCTTTCAATCTACTTTAATCCAAAAAGCAAAGAGATATTCATCTACTCATACTACTCAAGATTGTAGAAGTAATAAGATAATTGTTTCAGGATCCACAGTATAGCACCAGTATGTACAGTCTCTTATGTGCCACATTATTATTAGTAGTAGGTGGCATTTACCACAGAGAATTTTACTGTCCACAACCACAATCTATTTTTTTTTTTGCTTTACAATTTGACAATATTGTATCCTACATGCAAGCATATCAGCTCTTAGTTGTTTTTTTTGTCTGGTCTGACAGGGAAGTCTTCACAGTGAAAAAGAAAGCACAACCAAGTAATCTAGCCTACACTATGAATTTTCTTCCTCTTCACACAGACCTGCCATTTTATGATTATCAGCCAGGGGTAAGTTGCTCATATTTTGTTTATATAGAATCTTGTATGTGCAGATATATTGTACATTATGCTCTTTTAAGTAAGCCTTCAGTAGATATGTAAGATCTATCACAAAGCTTTATGGATAAATATTGAAGGATTTTATAATAAGAAGTATCAAGGTAGGCCGTTTCTTAAAAGCTGCTTTACTATGTCAGTTTCACCACTCAGTTACAGTGATGACAGGAATCTCTGCACATTCCAAGTAGGCAAAGTTCTGAGTCATTCCAGGTGTGACTAATGTAATAATTGCAGATGTAAAGTGATATCTTTTTGTTGTTTGGTATATTATGCAAGAGACTGAACACCAGAGGTATATTTAGGTATACTTAATTTCAGTGTTACCTTCTGTTACATTTTGAAGGCATATGACTAGGCTTTATCTAAACAATCAAGCAGATTACAGTTATGATTGAAAGTACTGCTTATTCTGAAGATAAAATATCACTGAAATAAGAATAAATGGGCAATGACAGTACAAGCAATCAACAATCTATAGTATTACTCTGATGCAAACACAAGTTGATATTTGAGATAGGACTCTTACACTAGTTCAGAAGCTAAACGTTTTTAGAAGATAACTAACCTTTGTTAGTCTCCATATTTCCAAAAGTAATATGCTTCCATGAATTCTCAAATACCAGTAGAGCTTAAGAATATACAATATAAATTGTTATACCAATGGGTGTGTCCTTTTATTTGTAATCTCTCGAACAACTATTTAAATATTGAAACACTTAACTCTATTAACCTGTTTATGATAACAATTATATATGAAACATGTTGATATTAAATGACGATGTTTTCCTACCCAGGATTCATATATGACCTTGTTGTAGACTAGAGTAGGCCTAATGGCCAGACTATATTTTGGATTAAACTTTCTAAACAATTCATGTGTCAGCAGCTAGTAGGCCTAGTCTTAATAGGTTGTTAATAATTTTCCGTGCATAGAAAAATGAATCTGGTTATGGTTTGTTTTGTTTCGCTGCTTATCTTCAGCAATTTAATGAGTATATCGTAGTTAAAAACAACAAGGAAAACAACAAATTTTAGTGCAATACTTGCAGAAAAGAATAAGTAGTTTTGAGTAAGTAGTTTGGTGTTTGAAAGAACTGAAACCTGAAATGACAATGGTGAAATTAATGATAGCAACTGGTAGTGCAACATCATTGGTAATATTTTGGACCCATTCACAGTGTTTGCAGGAGAGTAGTAAGGAATTCTATGAGATTCATCAATTATTAAGTTGGTTCATGGGAGGTGTGCAGGAGTTAAGAAAATTACTAACAGTATGGCAGAGATTCTCAAATGAACGAAATGCTTGGGTGTTGGCAGTGATATATTGGTAGATGAACAAGAAAGTAGTTGCCTGCATATGATGGATGTAGTGATCATTGATTGCTCCTTTTATTTTGTTGACACAATCAGCAGTGGTGATGGTTGTGATTTTGCAGTGGTAAGGAGGTGTAGTGTGGTTTGCGATAGATTGGTCATGTCTTAAAAAGGTATGCTAATGACCTGGTGAAGAAAGTATGAGTCTCTGAAGTGGCAGGCAAGAGGGAACAGGAAAAATGGAATGCAATATAGAAGTATTTGCTCACAAGGCTTGGTAAGAGGGTAGCCTTGGAAGAGGAGGGTGTACAAGACAGGAACCAATGGAAAATTGGAGTGGTATCCTGGACCTAAAGTCAGCTACCCCTCATAAATGGGAATAAAGGCTAATTATAATAGATTAATGAAGATATTTGGTGTCAATTTGTTATTACAGAAATGTGATATTGCCTTTATATCACATGTAGATAGTTCCTGTTCAGTTGAAGTACTGGATACTGACAGTAATTAACAAGAGATACTGAAATAGGTTCTGTTCTCACCACATCATATACAAAACTCCTCACTTCGTGGCAACTTGCCTTGACTTTTCCATGGAAAATAGCAAAAAATTTCAAGTAATATTCTGGCAGAACCTGCTTCAAGTTCTGGGAAAACAGCAGCAAAGTTCAAAAATGGTTTCAAACTGGCTTGGTGCTCCGCAACCATAATCGAGGATTCTATATAAATACCAAAATTAGCAACTACTGACTGAATCAAATGGTCTAGGAACAATGAAAGGAAATTTTCTTTTTGGTCAATATCCTTGAATCGACAATTGCACATTGACAATATTTGCTGTGCTATTAGAGAGCAGCCATTAAAATAACCTGTGACTTGCATCAGGAAGCTGATTGAACTGCACCTTGCCAGTTGACAATTGTGGCAAAATCAAGTACCAAGAGTACATATGGTAACAACAGATGTTTTATTTCTTTATAGCGTTTTAACATGCTACTGCTTCCTAAAGTGATGTGTTTGTACTAGAGAAACTGTTAGTATTGGATATATGAAGTTTTCTGAGCAAGACATGATTGAAACATTACTCAAAGTTTGTTCATTGTTTGATAGACTGAAGAGCTTTTAAGATAAACATGTATATACGGAAGAATGAGACAAATTTAGGGATTTCTTGTGAAGTAATTAGGTGCTAAGCCAGAGAGAGGTTTATTGATTGTATGTACTGCATTGATTTCAAACTTCATCTATGTCATCTACTGAGTTACCTATAGATGTAAAGAGATTTTGAATGGATATAATACACTTATTCATTTTATACAGTTTTTGTTGCAGAGTCATTTCAAATTTTCAATATTATAGTGTGTGTTTACTGTTTATGTAAACAAATACCATCCAATATCAGAGTCCTTAGTATAAGAGCATACAGCAACATAGTTTTCAATAGAATAGAACAGATACCAGAGAAATAGAAAAGTGTGACCAATGGGATTCAATCCTGTGGCTCAGAGCACACGCACACAAATTAAAGTAGGTGACCCCAGTTTTTAACATGATCCATTTCTCTAGTTGCCACATTAGCTTTCAATACTCCACCTGAGGACATCAACATTCGGCGCTATGCAATTTAGGAGACTGTCTGCTCTGTGCCATGCGATCTGTGACCCCGCTCACTATGCTGCCTACAGCCCATTAAAAGTCTCAGGGTGTTTTATGAAGAGTGGATTGAAATGGTAGGATTGAATAGATACTAGAGAAATCGATGGGTGTCATGAATGGGATTTGAGCCAGTGACTCAGGCACTCACAGCATGTGCTCTATCATCTGAGTCACTTGGTTAAGAGAGGCTGGTGTCCAAAATTGCATATGGCTGGATGTTGATGTCCTCCAGTGGAGTTTTGGGAGTAAATGTGATGACTAGAGAAATAGATCATGTTATCAACAGTGGTCACCTAGCTTGGTTGGTAGAGTGCATACCACAAATGTGTGGGTCACAGGTTCAAATAGCATTAGTGACATACTTTTCTATTTCTCTAGTATCTAATCAAACTTATAATTTCAAACCCTTGCTTCGCAAAAGCACTGATCGACAGAGGTAAGCTTGGAGGAAACATACTGAATAATTTCAATTTATATGAAAGTCCAGTGGCATTTGCATTTTAGTTATTCATTTTGTTTATTTCAGATAGCAACTATATATGCATAAGTTGGCATAAATATATTGAGAGAATAGCGATAGGGGATTCCTAGAGAACAATAGTGATACTAAGATAGATTATTCAGTGTTAATTGTTACAGGCAGTATCAGTTGGATAGTTTTTACCATAGGGTCTTAAGAATTGTGAGTGGTAAAGGGTTTGGTGGTTTATTAGTTCTTCAAGCAGTTAATTAGCCATTTTGTTTTGCTATTTATGATCTGATGTTTCCTTTATTCTTTTCTTTTCTTATATCTAATGGCTCCCTTGTTGAATTGTCTAGTCATTGTTAGTTTGCTGTTAGTACTTTTTGTTTGGGTATTGCTTAGTGTCTTTACTCTTGCTTTGCTGTAGTAATTTTTAGTGTGTGGCTGTTGTAAAGGTGTGATTTGTTGATTAGAATCTCTTCAAACTTCATTACTTGTTAGTGTATTTAAGCAGGTTAGACAAACATGGAAAGCTATAGTGAGAAAGATGAGCTTCAAAACGAATGTCATAGCTAACGTGTATTTTTGGTTTCTATAGAAGATTATGAAGAGAAATTAACACATTCAGATTTTTGAATTATGTCATGTAAATAAAAAAATATGTATGTATGTAAGTATGTATGTACATATATATCATATCTATATATCTATATATAAATATATATATATTTCGAATATTTTGTATACAGATCCAACTATTACATTGCATTGAGCAAAGTGGTGAGGGAGGAGACAATCAACTTGTTGATGGTTTCTACATCGCAAATGTGATCAAGGAAAAGTATCCTGATGCATTTAAGATTCTGACCAGTACTCATTTCAGTTTTACTGATATCGGAGCAGATGAATTTGGCGACTATTTCTTGCAGTTTGATCGACCTATCATAAGGTATGTGTTTATGTTAAATCAGTGTTTCCCAACCTTTCAGTCACCATTCCTCCTTTACCCGGTCCCAGCCTGCTAATAGATCATTCACAAATGACAACCCGTGCTTTTGTTGTTGTCAGTTTCCTATCTTGGGACCACATTTCAAAAGCACCCCCCAAAGATAAGGGTTATTATCGAAAAGCGAATTGTTGCATAAACTGAAATCTGGTTAGCCCTTACTATGATGTTGGATATTTGCAAGCGAGATCGTCTCTGTTAAATGCACAATCATCTAGCAGTCTAGCAGAAGTCTTCATTCTTCGTAAGCGTTTCTTTCCCAAAGAGTAAGACAGCGACACTGACCCATCTCGCGAGTGAACAGTATGCAATAAGAGCGCCACTCTTGAATCGTGTATGTAGCCCAGACAAGGAGGTATTGAGTAATTAAGCATCTTTCTCTCTTCCTCTGGCACCGAACGTGTAAAGCTACGAGTTTTCGATTAGCAGTACTGTTGGAATATCTATGTAACGTAAAAGCTATATTTAGTTGCCTGTATGTAACACGTCAGTGTTTTGAAAGAACAAAATTTGAAATTGTGAGCTGATACTTCAATGATTGATAAACGTATTTCCATGTTGTGTAGGCTGGATCAATTTGGAGACGTAGAAAGCATAAGTCATAACAATCACGTAAGAGACACGTATGTGAATGCCACGGCTGAGGATGCTAGAAAAGCTTATGAAGCGTACTACCTGCTGGTGAAATTAATGTACGAACCAGAAAATATTGTAGAGCACAAGATGGAAGTTGGAGATGTCTTGACATTTAACAACAAGCGGGTCCTTCATGGTAGATCAGCATATGATGCATCAAAATCTTCCAGATGGTTGGAAGGCTGTTATTACGATTGGGATGAGGCATACTCACGCATGCGCGTGCTTGCGAAAAGACACAACATCAAAGTTTGATGTAGTGCTTTTTTGTTGCACGTTGTTGCAGGAAAAACAAGGTATTGACAAACCAAAAGAGAACACGACGACGCTTGTGTTGTAATTTTTGCGTTCAACATCCTGACCTTTGAAAGCGAAAGCGGATCTTTCATGAAAAGACTATCTGAGAGAGCTAGTGGCAGGAGATGCTGCTCCAGACGCGCACATCTTATCGAAAAATAACAGATATCTTTCAAATGAATGCCGTTTTAATATGGTGCTGTAAACTTCATCTGTATCTTCAATGGACTGTCACGAAAGATAAACTGCGGCTTCATGAAAGTATGAGTTTGAGTTTTGTAACTTTTAGTTAAGCTTAGACTATGGTATTGGCTTATTTTATTCATTATACGGGTGTTAAGGTGGGTGGAGCTGCAAAGAATTCCAAACAATTCGAGGTAGAACCTTGGCTTCCAAGCTTGATTTTTTTGGGTTTTTTGGCGTCAGGTAAAAACAGTTGAAAGACAACGTGATCCAGTCCCAAGGTCGACGGCAGGAACTATGTTCAACCTATGAATGGAAAAAAGTTAAAATATTTTTATCTGTCGAATTCATGGCGATACCGCATGAATAGATTGGATATCAAGCGTAATTGTGCAGCTGTCATGAGGTGTTCTGTTGAGTATGTTATTTTTAGAAACAGGTAAATTTTCCATCACCAGAAGTATAAACATTTTGTCAGCCAAGGACTGGAGTTGTTGTTTTTTAACATCAAGTAATTCAGCTTGACCATCATCGGATTTTACACTCCCTATTGATTTAGAAATTATTAAAGGTTTTCAATACGTCTTTTACTGGGGTCTTTAAGTCAAGTCTGAGAAACTATGGTAGGTCGTGTCTCTACTGCATCAGTATTCCTGGAATCGCAGAGTGATCTGAATTTTTCATAATTGCTTCCAATTTATATCTTTATCCAGTACTTACCGCAGCATTAGGCTTAACTTTCAATGATTGATATCAGTATTGAATGTTCTTGCAACCAGGGTCCGGTGGAGCTGGAGTCGGCAGTGCCCTTTTGCCACACATTTACATGATCGCTTGCGTAAAACGTTTAGGTATGATATTTTTGTTTTGTGGGCAAGCCTGTGTGATGGGCCCCGGTGCCCACGCTCTGGGCCCTGACCGTCTTGTGTAATAGTGGTGTGAGTATTGAGATAAATAGTATATCCAATTGGCATCTCTTATAGAATGACTATAATATTTATATTGTGATAAATGAATGGAGCTAATGACCTGCCGGACGAACTTACTACTCCTTAAGTGAAACGCTATTTTATCGTAATTATCATCTGGTGGGATCAAACCGATGATGTTCTGAAGGCAAAAAAATGCGGCATTTCACTAATGGTTTGCTGTCGTCTGTCAGATATCGGGTCACAACTAGTAGCGTTAGTAAATTTCGTCCAAGGAATGTCCTCTTCTTTCATCAAACCCCCTACCGTAGTAGTGGAGCCGTTGATCAGACCAGCTAATAAGTAGCTCATATCAGCAAGAGTTGTCGATACGTATGTGCTAGTGTTGGCTCACAATAATTTGCAGTTTGATAAAAAGTTAAGGGATGGCTTAAGTCATGTTTTCCTTCAAACAATGCGAATATGCAATAACGAGTTAATAATATGTTAATGACATGTTGGCAATAAAAATGACACGGCAGTTTATCTATGGCAGGAAAATTTGCTTATTGGCAAGGAAGTTCCGAGGGCATTGCATGTGGCCATTTAAGTCAGTTATATTTAATAGGTTGTGATAATAGGTTATTGAGTTGATGTACGTTAATCAATGTTCACTGCACTGTTAATGTATTACAAAGACGAGGTGAAAAGATACGGTGATCTTTTAGACTGCAGCACTCAGGTTAAGGCAACCCTATCGTGTAATGATACGCCATTTAAGAACCCCTACCTTTCGGCTAGCTCTTGTTAGATCTTGCAGCGCAACTGTTCTGTCTGCTAGGTAAATTGATTATCGATAACGTGCCTAATAGCCACAGAATTTAAACAGACTTAGCGGAGGCAGTGACAACATGTGAGAGTGATGAGACATACTATAAGTAAGGCAAGTCGGTATAAGCTCTTGTTCAATTCATAATTTAACACAGCAAAATGGTTGATCGTTAATCAACCTCTTGCCATTGTCTCTCAGTCGTGCGTATTTATTGAAGAATACTCCCCTTATATTGTGTTGTTAGTCGAACATGTAGTCGTTCATTATGACAGTTTGAGCGTGGAATGTACACTCCTTTTTGTGGGCTTTCAGAGGGATTCACTCAATCTGTTATCCCAGCTTGGCAGAACATCGGTGTTATACCTATTGAGCCGTAGCCTGTAGTTTCTAAGAGCTTCAACGGCCTACCAATATCTACTGCCTGCTAAGCATAGTCGCGCCTGCTATATATTGTTTATGTCAGCGTTTACAATGAATAGAATTTGCCCCAGACTATATTTGACTGGTTTACGCTGAAGGGGAGTACAAAGAGATATGTGTTTTAGGATATGCTCATAATTTTCTGGTGCAATGTGTACGAGTCTATATTTTATGTAAGGGAGTACCAAGGATGATATCTGTATTTCGATTTCTTTTGCGAACGTCACCCGTTATGGAACTTTGGTCCTTGTGGAATATTGTGACAGGTGCGTTATTTGAGGTAATGGCTTTTTTTTACTTTTCTAATTATGTACTGTTTACAGTCACTAACTTGAACAGGGCTGCGTAATCGAAAACAGTAGCCTGCTTAGAAGTAGGCAATCGTAGTGTCACATTTCACTACTTTATACGTTATTGTCGAATCTTCATAGTAATACCTTCGTTACCTTCAGAAATTTCTTCAGTCACAACCTGAGCTTTAGACCAGTTGTTAAAAATCACATCACAAGAGTACGGAATAGCATAATTTTGTCAAAGTTTCTATGGTGCATTGTACATCCAAGGAATAGTACACAGTTCATTACACTACCTTGATGCAAACCACATTTGCGCAAATTGTACGCTGTGGGAACGCTTTCCTTAGTAAATGTAGCTTTTGTGTGAATAGCACACCTGTATTGTACTGCCTGTGTCGCATATGACCCTTTTGTGACAAGCGCACGCATGGCGTATTGGATCTGTCGTAGAGTAGCAATAGATAGTGGTATACAGTAAATTTCACTCCGGGGATTAATGTTGTATGTCGTAATATGGAATGTAATTAATCTGCCGTCAAGTGTCGTCTGAGATACATTGCTGTACGGTAGACTTAAGTTTGCTTTTGTGTTAGTTTCGATTTCGAATTTCAGTTGAACAGAAAGTGCCACCCGGCGTTTACAAAACTATTAGCTTCCAGTAAAAACTAGTAAAGTTTGGAAGCAATGATTATAATATGTAATGATGTTCGTCGTGAGACTTAATCGTTGGTTTTGTTGCATTTGTTGCTCACTAAACAACGATGTACTGTAGTACATTAGATAGTTTCGTTCATGCAGTAGGTTGAGCATTTTCATACTTATCAGACGGAGTTTTATCAACTTGCAGCAACAGGCCGTTGGTTGAATCAACGAAATCAGACGTTTCTTAAGTTATAATGGAAAGACGATGAGGCACCTTACCTACAGGCACATAACCGTCGTATTTGTAATGTAAAGGCTTTTATAGAATGCCTTAAAGAATTTAGTCGTCTTGCAGATATAGCTTTGGCGGAGCTAGGTCGTATAGATGTATGAAGCGGATCAGGGAGAGAAGCTATAACATCCCTGTGCTGAACGACTATGTTTTTTTGGCGATTGTTTGGGGAATTTTAGGTATTAAATGATTCTGACGTTTTGGGCATGGGTGCAATATGGGTTAGCAATTTTGTAAACATGGCATCAACCAAGGAATTGTAACATTACGCCATCAATTTTGACAATTGTACTTTGTAGTGGGTCGAGCAAAGCCGTATGCAATATGTGCAACTTTTCATAAGAACGTCAGGAGCGAACACTTGTCAAATCAGGGAGGGAGGGGGCAAATTTTAACGTAAAGGTTTTAGCATTATCCTATCTTATTTAGGATTAACTATGCAATTGCTGTGAATTTCGTATCGACAATTAAATCATATTTTCTCTTAACTAGAGATCTTTGGCTGAAGTGTATGGATTACAGACCCTATTCTTCTTTTGAAGAGATAGTATTGGGTTGTTACCCTGCTCACCCCCCCACTCCCCACCCCCCAAAAAAGGATAAGTGTTCGCAACTGAACATAGTTATGTAATCTTTGTAATAAAGGCCAATGCTAAAAGATTGACTGTAGTGGGTAACCTTATGATTGTTTTCTTTGCCATATATAGCTAGTGTTTTAGTGGCGCTTCCCGTAACCATGTCTGGCTCCTGCTTCTGACTTCGTTCCTGTTTCGTTTAACTTTTGCTTCTAATGCATTCTTTAGATTTGCATTCTTGTGTCGCTAACTTTCGCAGCGGTATTCGGCAGGTACGTGCCGTCACCTTGCTAGTTTTTTCTCGCGTCAATTAACTTTTTTACTGGCACTAGCTTTACTTGACTTCCGACTCAAACCTCATTTGTTATTCAGTTCCGTCCTTCTCCTTTACTCAGTTTTCTATTTCCTCAGGAGCATGTAAATGAAACGTCACAAGTTGAGTAGCTTGAGCTCTTCGGTTGTAAGGTGACACGAGAGTGCAGTTTCGGTGTAGAGTTAGATTTGCCGAAACTGAAACATGGTCTCACGTCTAAATGAGACGACACATCAGTAGTATGTGCAGTGTTTCGCAGTTTGTTACTTTTGTTAGGTGTTACCTTCCTAAAGAGGCAAAGCAATTCATACTTTTTTACCAACTGGCAGAGCAGTTTCCAGAACGATCGATTTCCTATCTCCAGCCTAATTCCGTTTCCGTTAGATTAGGGATTAGCCAGAGAATATCTTACTAATGAAGTAGTATCGCTTGATTGTCGATTTTCATTGTCTTTATGTTTGACTTTGAAATGCGATGTGTTCCAAACCTCCAATCAATTATCTATCGAAACGAGGATCGAGACAGAAGGCTGCCCTTCAATACACCAGCTGTTGATAGCTCAGGTGTGAAAGTAAAGAGGTATGTCGCGGAAATTTGACTTTCATAATGATCACAGGTATAAGTCTTAAGCAAAGTAATACACCGTTCCAGCTTAACAATGAAATATCAACAAGGAACCAATCTTATTGCTGGACTTGAGGATTTTGGCGCCAAATTTGCTCGTCTCCTTGATGTACGCCAGTCAAAATCCGATTGAGCAGATCTCGATCAGACTTGTGCACCTTTTCGAGACTAGCAAACGAATAGAAATAGGGAGTAAAAAGCTCAGGGATGCATTGAAATATACAGCTAAATTGGGAGCAGGAGCTACTAATGCAAATTTTAGGTCTTCAACAAGACATGGGTAACAACGATTCGGGCACCAAGTGACTTGCCAATGTGGTTTGAACTGAAGGGGAATAATTCCTCATTATCCACTTCACTTTGAACAAAATAATTCTAAAGTAGGTACAATCTATCTTAAGGTATTGTTGTACGTCAGAAGAATTTTCAAATCAAGGTATTAACAAGAAACGTGTATGGTTGCATTTGTTATCCCACATTTCATTGTAGGTTCGGAATTCTATTAGGGACTTTTAGCAAGCAGTACGATAACGGAAACAATTACCTTATCCATCGATTGCTAATACGCACGAAGAGGATTCCCTTCACGTTACCGTTTTCAGCGAGGCTTCTACCAACTTGGGTGCTCGCAGCTAACGTTCTGAGAAAACGTTAAAGGGTTTTAGACTCAATATAGCTTCTTTGGTTGATTTGACTCAGCCCAATCGACCTCGAGGTTCTCAGCAACAACTTGTAAAATATGTAAGAGAATGGTGATCCATTTCTGCAGTATATAAAGTTCAACGACAATGCTAACATTTCTCAGACTGCAGCGGCTCAATGCTTCACCAAAAGATTTTAACTGCCCGCCATCTTACATAAAGTTAAAATCATAAGTGGTCCCAAATCATAAGACGTGCGAGGCATGGAATCTGGTTTCACGTGAGAGTTGCCAACGATTGTCGATATTCTTGCTTTGAATGCTATGGGAATTGAAAAGAGTTCGCGATCTGTATGATTCCAGGATT
Source organism: Carybdea cf. marsupialis auct. non (Linnaeus, 1758) (assembly GCA_010016065.2). Lineage (NCBI taxonomy): Eukaryota > Metazoa > Cnidaria > Cubozoa > Carybdeida > Carybdeidae > Carybdea > Carybdea cf. marsupialis auct. non (Linnaeus, 1758). The sequence continues at coordinate 30,948 of JAAAKL020000711.1, forward strand.
TTCTTTGAAAGTTTCAGTTCATCTGATTGTGTTTTGATATGATCGATTTGCCATAATCTATCCTCGGCAGATAAAAAATGTTTAGACACTGAATTCAGGCGTCGTGCGCTGATGATATCACACATTTGTTACAAATAATATCAGATTTTGTCAGAAATGATACATCTTGATAGGGCCTACCTGTTAGGAACTTTCAAGCGTAATTTTGAGCTAACTTCCCTTCTGATCTCTCTCCAGGATTTCCGGATCATGAAATTAGACAAGGCGAATTCATATGCAGCAAGAGTCCAGATTAATCCAAATTTGAAAACGAGGTTATAAAACAACAGAATATGATGTAATGAAAACGAGGCTTAGGTTTCATGAAAACATATGTTCTTCTCACCCAACACCTAACAAAACAAGCTTTTCAAACCGAAGATTAAATCGTAGTTAACAAAATGAATAATAAATAGATTCAAGAAGTCAATGTAGAGGTAGAAACTACAAGCTACATGTAGTGTCAAAGGCTTCCCTAATATCCTCTTTGTCATTGTCATTTGATGAATACATTTGTTCGCTGTTAAATAGTTCAAGCCTCTTTTGCTCTGATTCTCACAAGTGGATCCAGTGCCTTAAGTTGCATTTTGTTACTCTGCTTTGTTTTCAAACACGTTATGAACGAAAAAAACTTTCTGCAACTGCATTGCTGACAGGTAAACATAAAGATGACAGCACATATTCAGCAAGACTTTTAAATGGCTTAATTGTTACCAGTAGATGTCTGATATTCTTGAACTCCTGACCAGAATTCTACTGTATGCATAGGAGGGATCTATCCATTGAAGACTCCTTCGATCCAGTTGATATACTGCACTTTCCTGTATTGCTTTTCAATTTCATACTCGGTTTCTGTTTTCAGATGGACAAACGGAAGCTCAGGAAAAGGCAAAGGTGCCGTCTGGCTCAAAACTTTGTTTGGATGAAAGCATCCCAATCCCTTAAACACATTCTTTGTTGGTGGAAGTCTGCATTCTACTTCAGAAATTGCAGTCTAAAGAAATATGACACATCTCCCCTTAATCTCGTTGACGGTGTTCCTTGCTTCAGTGGACGAGCCCCAGGACGAAGTATGTTTTTCTGCTTCAATGGCAAATTTGGAACCAAAATCTAGATGCTGAACTTTTTTTGCAGTTCCCAAGCAAATCATAGACTCTTCTTTTCAGGCTTTGGTAGTGAAGGCAAAGCAGTCCTTCTAATTCTTCTGGCTCTGCGTTTGTGGCTTGAAAGTACGCATTGACGCTTTCGAATTTTCCAACAATTGGGGCAATAAAATGAAAAAATAAATAGTTTTTGGGATCTTCTAACGTCCCACGGATCATTCTTTCTTTGAATCTGACATTTTGTGATGACACAGGCTCCACAATAAGAAAATATGCTTTGAGCTCCTCCCAGTTTAGCAGGATATTGAACAGTAGCTTTCCTCTAACCAGCAGGCGGGTTTCGTAGTACTTTGTGAAGGGTAGTGGAGTACATTTTCGCTGACCATCTGGGTTCATTGTTTCAAATCATTCTTTGAAGACTTCTCTTCTTGTGCTGCTCTTCATAAACCATTTCGGTACTTCTCTCAAAAGGAAACCCAAATTTGAAGGCAATTTACCAAAAGCATTCTGAATGCACAAGCTTAGACAGTTACATATGCATCACATCTGGATTCGATTAGGTGAGGCTTGACGAATTCTTGACCGGAGAGAATTAGGCTCTTCGATCATGTTGAATGCACCATCTGAATCATAGCCAATGCACTCCGCTAGTGATTAAGATTACTGAGGCAATGTACGAAAGCTTCGAACAGAACTACACCTTTTGTACTTGATACTGGGATAAGACCTTCAAATGATGTAGAAATCGTTTGCAAAGCTTCATTGTAATACCCTATGACCACTGCCATATGCTTGACAGAACATTTCTTGCCTTTCCGTTTTTCTGACAAATCTTCCTTCATCGCAGGAGACACAACATCTGTTTCGTGCATTTAATTCTGTGCAATATTATATTACAACCAACACTTCCATCGCCATTTCTTTTTACAATTTCTTCCATATGATCAATTGATTTTACAATCAATTTCAACAGCAACTTGAATCTCAAAAGCCCCGACCTCTTGAGACTGGTCAGATTTTTTAGGAGCCTTCTTGAAAGGTAGCAATTTTGAGGTGTTAGCAGCCCTCATATTCTTGGTATGTCTTTCTGATTTCTCGTGGTTTGAAAGATTTGAAAACTTTGAAGCTATTGCTTGATGACATAGCTTGCAAAGAAGCATTTTGCGATCCATTGGAAGCTTGCCTGATCCATGAATATCTGTCTTCCCATGACTTAGAATAACGTCTTCCATTCTCGTACGATGATTTCCATTTAGACATGACTGAATTAGATTATTTGCAAGATAACATAGAAAGATAACGATGTATCATAGACAGCTAGCTACGGAGAAGTTAAACATGAAATAATCAGTTGTTCTCGCATCTCACCTTTAACTTTAGGTCGTGTAAAATGTCAAGGGAGGCAATCAAGTTTATGTTTAGACTTCGCTGATGATATTTGAAATGATAAAGGAAAAACGAAAAGTCATAAAGGAAATAATCGGCATGGAGGATTTCAATGAGCTGCAACTCACAGGAAAAATCAGTGATGAAGCTGTTAAATATTTCAATTTTTGTTAATTATTAATTATTCAAAGTTGCTAATTGGAAATGTTAAGATAAATCCAAAATAAAGACAAATTTTTGACCAAAGCCAAACAGTTTTTTGGAAGCCAAAGGATTTTTTAAAAATCCAGATTTCTGGAATTTGGATTAGAAAAATCCAAACTGACAACCCTGTCTCTCTCAGTGAAATATTTGCGCTTTCAATAAAGCAAGTTATCACCTGGGTGTTAAAACAACGCATACTGTATATATCAGTTAATAAACCGTTCCAGTTTGTCAATCAAACGCCATCAATCAACCAATCACGTTGCTGGGTTAGAGAACTTTGGCGCAAAGTTTACTCTCCTCCTCTTAGTGTCCTCCTCTTAGCAAAGTCAAATTCTAGCAGATCGCGGTCAGACTCTTGTATTTTTAGCCTGTCTTTTGAAGACCATAACGGTTCCATTTTACGAGATATACCTACCAAACTAACAGAAATCGGGAGTAGAGGCTTATTGAAACAATTGATTAAGGAACAGGACATTTTCATACCGATTTTATATTATCAACGAAAGAGTGTTAACAACGAATCGTTCATCATGCATAAAAAAGTAGGTACTAGATATCTTACGGTGTTGTTGCATATTAACAGAACTTTCAAATCAGGCTAATGGTAATCAACTTGCAGGAAGTCTTGTACGACAGCAGTTGTGATTCCACATTTCATCGAAGGTTCCTGATTCCGTCGGTCTTCCAACGGAGTCGTAGGCAGCAATGCAAAATCCAGAGACGAGAGAGAACACCACACAACTACAGTTCAGTAAATTTTTTATCTCAGTAATCATAGTTTTTATAAACATCAATAGGAATTTACAAATTGATGACTCACGTTGATCTTAGCATGGCCGAGTGGGAGATAACATCCGTTTCAGCTCTGAAGATGCTTGTAGAGAATTATGGGATAGGAGACCTTATGTTTCCAAATATGGTTATATCATTGTTTGCAACTAAGAAAAAATTTGATTCATTCATTTTATGCATAAATTAGATCACGTATCGTAGAACTGTAAGAATAGAAACTCATATCGATCTGGAAACCATACGCGGAATACACTCGCCGAACAACTTCAAACAAACAGCTTAGTAATAATTTTGTAAGAACTTGTAGTCAATTAGTTAGAGTAAATATAATATACAGTCCGTATAGAACAAGTGGAATTGAATTTTTATCATAATCTCAACAATGCTGAATCAAGTATATCTTGTTTAGGCCTATGAGACTTGGGTTGTGAATTTCCGATACAGCATTTACACTACTGAATCGTTATGATATATAACATTGATCAGTGTTTTATTCTACTATTCTCATGCTGAGTTTACATAGATTCTTAAAGGCAAGTGATATTTAGGTCACGGTATAAAGAGTAGGTTCTGCTGTGAATTGGACTTTATGAGCACGATCTCTGTCGGCCTTAATTCACAAGGCACGAAATTCTACTTCTAGCGATGTTTCGTTAAGAATACTATCAAAATATTTTGTGTAAAACTCACATTGCCCTTTTTTTCCAGCTTTGCCCAGAATGTTCCCAACCCCACACAGACACGTTTAGGCCTAAACGTGGTCTGTGTTCTCCTCAGAGAAGCCGTTGGCACACTTTGACACACAGCAAGTATGTTTCACTTTAGGCTGATCAGGGGCCCAGCTATTAAAGAACGAAAGTAGAGGACCTGTTTATCTAATTATTCTCACGGTTTTGTTAACCAGAGGTCGTTACGGCAAAACGTAATAGAACTTTCCGTTCAGTAGGCCTACTTTGTACTAGTAGCAGTTCCACTTTCTCACACTAATTTTGTACTTTGACTTTGCTTTCAATTGTTCCTTTGAACTCGTTGCGATATGTTCAATTAATATTTAGTTCTTCAAGATTATGCGGTCCTTACTTTCGTCCGCTGCGTACACTGCGTAGTTTCTTTCTACTTATTGGGGCCAGTCTCTGTTGTGTGCCTTGCGTCCATGCCCTAACTGGATGGAGTTGATCTCATAGGACAGGACAGGACATGATCACGAGGTAATCACGAAACGACGAGGAGTAAATTAGAAAATGGAGGCTCGCTCCTAGAATTGACTATTCGTCTTTCTTGCCCACTCAACTGCAGCTTTGAGTTAGATGTACTACATTAGTGTGCAACAAACATGAGTCGAGCGGAGCCTTCGTCGTCGACATCTCCAAATTAATGTGGAGGCCTTGTAAGCAAGACCGAGAGCTTCACTGGTAAACTGATTCGGTAACAAACTACTTTAAGCGGTTTGATATTTACTTGCGACTCGCGAACGTCACCTCTTAATATGACATATGTCTTGACCTGCTTTATCTATATATTTTTATGGACTTCCGGTTTGTGATACTGGGAGGTGGAGCAAAGCCCACATCTGGAACGGTATATTGTTCTAATCGCACAAGTGGCGAATGATACCAGAACTTGAGCTGTTTAGGGATATCGAGCTTCAGAAACAGTTCGTTCCTATGATATACATATCTTCTTTTTGTCCTCAAACGCGAGGATGTTAGAGTACTCGAGGTCTTGTCCTGAATTGGAAAAATTGTGAAGGATAACGGAAATAGTAACGCTTGCACTTAGTGTCCTTCTTCCCGATATTGTACTGCTTGCCGAAACTCCATATTAATCTCCCAGTGGAGTCGTTAGCAGCTCAAAATGTTTTTATTGGTATTTTATTCTGATATTCTCTTGCCTGGTTTACGTAGCCTTTAAAGGCAAGTAAGATTTCGGTCACGGCCTAAATAGTAGGTTTACCCGTGAATGGTGGTATTTATAAGGACGCGTTTTGTTGACCTTGATTCATAATGCACGTAAGAGAACTTCCCGCGATTTTTCGGCGACTCGTCGAATTTTCATTACGCGACTGTTCGTGTACTTCGGGTCTAAACCGTCATGAGCCAACTTAAGGTGTTCATTTACGACCACCAGATTGCTAGAAAAATCAAGAAATCAAGAGTTTACTTTCCTGGAACCTTTTTGCGTGGCTATATGATCGATTGATTAACGGCAAAGTTGTTAGTGTCTTACTTTGTTTAGATCAAGGCAATGCAGAGAAGAGCCACCGTAGTCTAATGATTAAGGAATCAGACTCACATGCCAGAGGTTGTAGGTTCGAATCCCGCCTAGCCCGATATAAAGACTATCGGTTGGGAAAGGCAACGGGAGACCACCCCTGTAAATGAGCTCTGTCCCCAAGACATTGCTCACTCTGGCTGAGCAAAAGGCTACGCCCGAAATCGAGTATGCCACCTAAAAAGTGCATAGGATTTACGGCCAGCATTTTAGGTCGGATTTTTATCGATAAGAGATGGCGTATTATATTCTCAACTCACAACAACGAATACTACATAGAAAATAGCACTCTTAGCTGAGCGATTGTTAATAAAAGGAGTACACAAAGTAAACTTCAATAATCAACGGTAATCTCAAATCCAGGGAGATCTGAATAACAGGGCTAGACAATATGAAGCTGGAGGCCACGACTGGAGGCCATTGTGAAAATGTAGATTGGCTGTGGATAACTGGCCTTTTTTAACATGGTGATAGTGTTGTATGTACCGAAAAAGACACTTAACTTAAACTAAACAACGCAAGTGACGCACATGCAGAATAAACTGTGAATGAATCAATGAATGCGGCATAACTTTCGATCGCCCTGTTTTATTCCATAGTATTCTATTATTTTCGTCCTATTCTGGTCCTATTCTGATTACAATCTAAAGGATTAAAATATAAACAAACAAACCACTGTAATTTCTAACAACAAAACATACCTAAGAAAAAAACTGTTAAAATACTAATAAACATCAATCTTTAAGAATAACATGAATAAGAAACAAATCATACCTCTTGCATCTTTGTAGCGATACTAATATTTTAACTAAAATTCGACTAAATTCATGTGTATATATGCTGAATTCTAAATAATGTAATGACGTAATTATTGGAAATATAATGCAAAAATAAGCAAAAATTACCTATAAACATAAATTACATCACTCACAAAATCAGCTGATTTAGTTAAATTACC